>JADBJO010012255.1:0-7500 GCA_016801955.1 Conus betulinus
TATAGTCTCCAAAACGGGAAGACAATCTCCAATGGGGAGGAAGCTCACTAACATATAACTCCTCGTCAGATACCGGTCTTTCGAAAACCTGATTGTTTCTCCTCAGTGACCGCGGAAAGTGGTAATGTGACTCTCTGCCTTGTCGGTTTTAGGAAAAATGCTATACCAGAAAAAGGCTGGTGTGCAATACCGTAGTATGTTTGTGTGAGTTTTCAAAAAACAACCAAAGGTGCCACCTAAGAAGCAAAAGAAAATCATTGGTTTTTATTCAAATGCAGAGGCCCCCTATTTCCACAGGTTTCTGCACCGTGTCTATGAGCCCCACTTGTAAACGTCAAAAGTAAGAATTGAAGTTAGTTTTCGTTACATAAGGCGCTTTTTTGCTGTACAGCAAAGTGTTCTTTGATGGAATATGAATTTCATTTCTGAATCTGCTATTTTAGTGTATTTTGGTAGCAAATGCTAAACGCTTTTCTGTTGTGGACACCTGGACAACACTCCTCTCCCACAGTTCTTTGAAAGCAACGTGGAGTATCCTTTCCTTCGCTATTACGTCGTCCGTCAATTTTGCACAGGTTTATTATGTGTACTGCTTTCTGTAGTGAAGCGTCTACCCCGACGTCAGATGTTAAACTCTTTGGACAGCGATCTCTAGTTTCGTAATACATACTGTTTCTGTGGTGACCACCTGGCATAAAACAAAGCCACCGCCACGGTTTACTACATTACGTGTCTCCCTAGGCATGGGTTGAGTGTCCACTGAAGGTTTGGCTTCTGAGGCTCTGACTCGGGTTGAAGCAGCTCCTCGTCAGTCCCTGTCCTGAATCTTGACACTGTTTAGTTACCGCTGAAAGAAGCATTCGACAGCATGGTATATGGCTGGGGTGACATGCTGAACAGACTTAGTGCTACGCACCACGACACACCCCTGCCTGCGACATCATCTTGTACATTAGAGTAGGCGACATAGTCCAGAACCATGAGCTAGCATGCCATGGTAGAAACTGCACGTACCATGTTGATAAACCCGTGGTTGCGTACTACCACCTTTTGCCGCCATCTACCTACAACACCCCAGCCACAGGCCTGTCCAATCTGTCCCAACCCGAGTCTCTGTGATTGTCCCCGACCACGCCGCATGGGACCAAGCAAATTGTTAGGTCCATGAAATATGCAATGATCATAGACGACGACAATCCAACGCCCAAAATGAGTCATTCACGACCTAGTACGACTGTTCAAGTCATCAATAAGCTTTCATCGTAGATGCATTTTGATAAATGCAAGTGTCAACATTCTGTCCTGAAATGCAGAAAGCAGGTGTGTTCTTTCAGAGGCGTGGAAGTTAGCACCCGTTTCTCTTTTTCTCTTTCCACAAGTAGGCTTTTAATTTATAAATTCACAATGACTAAGGCAGATCATAAGCCTTCTAAGTTTTTGCCTTACAATTACAGACGTCAGAATCGGTACAAGAGTATTTATTTGCGTATTTAGATGTTTCAGAAACTTCCCATCAGGACATTTATTGAACACCCCATGAACACCCACATCAAATAAAATTCGCTCATGATACAACATGCGGGCATTTGACCTTTGTTTATTCACGATTACTACGGCAAGTAATGTTCTAACAAAAGGTAATACAAAGTTCTATTAACTTTTGTGAATATATTCTGAATCTGCAATAAGTGTCTGTAGTATTCTACTATCCCGAATTTCTGGTGACGTTGTAAGAACAGATTAATATTATAGAGGAAAGGATTCAGAGCTGAATTAAGTGGCATCACAATGATGGCCAGAGCCACGCTGATCTCACCGGAAACACGAGTTCCTTGAGATGCCAGCAAGCCCAGCAGACCAATGGGGAAACCAGCACAGAAAGTCTGACACGACGATGTTGATCAATCCCCGGGCTATCCGCATGTCCTGAGCCTTTCTGCTATCATCCATGCCCGTCATACTGCTAGCTCGGATGGAGAGAAAGATCAAACATTGCCCTGAAGCTATGAGAAGAAAACAACATAAAGTTCAGCACAATGATGATGCCAAAGGCGTACGTTTTTCCCCCTTGAATTCTGATTTTGTCACAGGTAGTGGGATACATATCCCATTTTGATTGTAAAAGTCCCACGCTCTTGCAAAAGGCACAACTGTGATAGAAGCACCAACAGTCCACACCAAAGTACATGTCAGCAATGCAGATAGTTTATCAGTCCGCAAAGAACTAAAAGGGAAACGGAGAAGAACGAAAAAAAGCGATCCAACGTTATGACGCAGACACATCATGGCTGACACTTCACTGGACAATAAAGACAGAAATCCGGCCAGACTGCAGGCTGTGCTATGTCTCCACTGGTTATCTCCCACGCATAAGTCCGACGGAATCGCTGGTCAGCAACACCAATTATGACTAGGTACACACACCATTTAAAGATCGAAATGGACAAGTTCATGACAAAGATTGTAAAGCTAGACAGACCCTTGGCCATAGAAAGCATCAGACGGGAAAGGAACGTGATCAGATTACCTAACAAAGCTGCAGCAGCAGCAACGACTGACAGGACAACGCGATAGATTCCAGATCGTAGCAAATCATCACAGGAGGAAATTTCATTGTGTGGAGCCTGACACTGGTGTAGGTTGAAATCTGCAGGTAAAATAAGAGGACAGCAGAGTTTGTAGTTGTCAGCAAACACAGACTGCAGCTCATCAAGTCCAGTGAACAGATCACCTGGAATCTGGGTCATTGGGCAGCCTCGTACGTCCAGTACACGCAGTTTCTATTCAGACTGTTTATGGCTCTTTGGTGAACTACTTTCACCTGACTGTTGGACAAATTCAGGGTATGTAGATTTTGGAAAGACAGAGAAGGTATTATCGTTGACTGCGTCAAACCTTACATTTGATATATCTAACCATACCACCGATTCTATAGGTAACACCGGAGAATTGTTTTGGTGAAAGAAAAAAGGAGGCTATCGGATTTTCATTCAAGAAAAATTCTTTAAGAACTGGCATTCCTGTGATGTGCGATCTGTTAATTTGAGCTATAAGATTGTAGCCTATATCCAAGGTTTTCAAGTTGGGAAAAACAAACTGGTCTAGAGTGGCAACACCACATCTCCTCAAACAAAGATATATCAGCATCGTATTGGTCTTCAGGTCTGACTGAGCCACCCACTGTCTGTGGCATCTAAAAAATAACGAAGCGCAGTGTAACGCCCAATATCAAAGCGTTGATTACATACACAGCCAAGCCATGACAGGGCGCAGTTCTCAGGACTTTTTTCATCTCACAGAATGTTTCGTCATCCTGTCTGGGGGCAGTGGTAAATCGCATCACACATATCTTCGTGGTGGAGACATATTTTAGATCCATGACAGCGATAGAACCCTGGACATGTGTATGTGTTACATGCTGCCTCGTCCTCACGACCTGGGCAGTCGATGACACCATTACATCTGAAAAAGACAGGCAGGCAGTAACCGTTGTCAGGACACTGGAAATGCGTTTCTGGACAGGTGCCCATATGCCATGGTATTATTGTCGTTCCAGTGATCGATTTAAAAATTACCAAGATAACAGCTGGTTGAGGCCTTGTGGTCAAAGTATCATTGTTATATCCATGGGTAATCTTGCATTTAACCTCGTCTGAACCATCTACACAGTCCTCCTGACGATTGCACCACACCTCTGCAGAGACAAACTGAAGTAAGGAGGGTTCAATGGAAAAGAATTATATGAAACCTCATCAGAAAAAAAAAATGAATAAAAAGAATTTGAATACCTTACAGTGAATTGGAATATCCTTATAATCATTCTACAGGGATTGTATGTTTATGGTACCTGCACATATTTGTGTCAAATATCAAACACAGTTGTAATCTGCTGTAAAATGGATTGTATCTTTATGGTATCTGCACATATATATTCAGGTAGTCTGTGATGAAAGCTTTGAGGTTCTTAGTTTTGGTATTACTGTTTTCGGTTGTGAGGCTGTCATCTTTACCTGTGGCTCATAGCGGAACGTGACGGTATCCTAACAAATGTCGCTTGTCATTGTAGTTGGCCTAATTTTCCTATTTTTGAAAAAAAAGTCATGTTAGATAATAATGTCGCTTGTCATTGTAGTTTGGCCTAATTTCAAATTCTACTTTTGAAAAAAAAAGAAAAATAAAAAAAACAAAGTAGAGGCCAAAGGAATAGAAAGAGTCCCCGGATGAGATAAAACTAACCACAAAATGGCAACTGTGAAATGTTAGTTCAAATTCAAACTTGAAGGTTTTATCAGGTGAGGAAAGGGCCACTGACCACAGGGAGAGTCCTGTTGACAACAGGCAAGACTGTAATCTGGGATCCTCTTCAGAGGACAAGTAAGACCTCATGGCGAAAACCCAGCCATGTCTGGAGATGTGCTATCTTCTTCCATGAGCAAAACAGCAACGAATGAGGCTGCAAATGCACACACGGCCGTTTCTTGACGGAAGAGCTTCTCGCCAGTGGGCGAAATATGGACTGGTACACTCGTGGGGCGTCCAGTGGTCATTACACAATGGCGTCTGCCGGAGAGCAGCTATTTCCCTTGAAGACGTAATGTATTACCCTACGCGTGCTGCACCCTAAGTAAACACATCGCCGGCTTTCATGTTAAAATTCCTTTACAAGGCAACTGTCAACAGTGGGTGGTGTTCACCTGGCAACGAGAGAGAGAGAGAGAGAGAGAGAGAGAGAGAGAGAGAGAGAGAGAGGCTATGGGGGCACATAATGGGGGTGGACGGTGACGACCGTCAAGTAGCCACAGTTCTGGCAGGATCACTTTGGCCCCACACCCTGATAACCAGAAAAACAAAGGGTTAGTGTTTCGGTGCTGTTGATTTTCTATGGGCCTGTGGCTCTCAGTCAGACGATGATGATGGTGTTGTAGGCCAGAGGGGAACTGGCAATGCGGGGCTTTGCCTGGGATTTCATTCCACAGGCAAATAACGAGGAGCGACTGGACATGAGATTTTGTTCAGCACCATCGAAGTGTTTTGTTTGTTTGTTTTCCTGAGCACACTTGATTCTGTTGCTGGTCAGGGTGGAGGTGCCCTCCCCAGATTAAGCCTCGACTAGTCCAGCCATGAACTTTTATTTCATGGTGGACTCAGCGAAGTGCACCACAATTTGGGGGTGTATGTCCAGCCTGGAGGCCAATGCTGTTGCACTGCGGCTGGATATCCCAGACAGGCGCAGCATACGTGAGGATTGGCTTCATAAACAGTATGTTGACTGAGCGGTATGTTGATAGCCTTTAAGGTTCCTGTACACAAAGATATTAGTCTTGTTTACCTTCGTTGTGGAAATCTCGACATGTCTTCAATGCATGTAATCTATAAGCTCCATGCCCTAGGTACTTGATCTTGTCCATTTTTCTGAAGCTCTTTGCAATGCAGACCGTAGCAATTAGCTAGTACTGAAAAGTTTTCTTTTCTGTTATCAATAGTACATGACACTTTCTGGCTTTGAATGACGTCTGCCAGGTCTTCTCCCAATACGAAGCTGGGCTGGGTCTTCATGGAGGACAGTAGTATATTTCAATGGTTCTGATCTCGCGGTACAGGATGGTTTGATTGACAAATCTCGTCACCTCGGATATGATGTCGTCGTCACCTACGAACAGAGCTGGACCAATGACAGATCCCTGCCAAACCTTGGAGGTCACCTGGCCAGTGTTGTAAGAAGTCACTCAGTAACATCATGCTGGGTTCTCTTTTGAAGAATTTCTCTATCCAACGAAGAGTCCGTCCACAGACTTCGCAGTGTCCAACTTGAAAGGAAAATGTCAGTGTGCGACTTTCTTGAGGACTGTAAGAAATCAAGCAATATGGTGGCCGTTTGTCCTCTGTCTTCAACCACTATTGACAGGTCATCAAAAATAAGAATCGATTGAAATTTACAGGATGTCTCTTTACAGAATCCATGCTTGGTATTTACAAGAACTTTGTAATTGCTGGGATGGGATGGGTGTTCTGATGATATGTTCCATCAAACTGTCAAAGGTGGCTATCAAGGTGATAGTTTCAAAACGAGTTGACTGAGGGCGGAAAATGGAGCAAATTCTAAAAAAAAAGAAACGGTATTAGTTCCACCACAAGATACAGACAAACAGATCACAGGACAAAACAGATGACAGGACAAAACACTGGACAAACAGTGTTTTGTTCTATAATCTGTTTGTCTGTATCTTGTGGTGGAATTACACCGTTTCTTTTCAAGGTGACAGAATGGCAGTTTCCTGGGTAGTTATGGTTATAGCGTTTTAGGCTAATTCGACTGTAACATGGTGTCAGGCCTCGGCTTCTTGCCATTTCTATTGCCAGGTGAAAAAATAAGGCAGGGACTAGGGACAGTTCCTGTGCTACTGCAACCAGACGGTGACAAAGGATGTTGTCTGGTCCAGCTGTCTGTGTGAGAATTGAGGTTCCTCAGCAGTTTTAACACACAGCTTGTTCAAGTGTCAGGCATGTCCAGATCGTTGTATGCTAGACTTTTGTTTTTACCTCAGGAGAGGAGGAAGGGAGAGAGTGGGGGGGGGGGGGTGTATTACTCCAGCTGCAATGCACTTCATACTTTTGACGTATTGCCACTTCCTCTTTCATCTCTATCCTCAGCAACGTATTTTAAGCGCACTGTATGGCTGACTTCTGTTGTTTTTGTCGCTGCTTGATCTTGAATTGTTGCCAGTCTTGTTTCTTCTGGGTGGTTTTTAACTTTGTTTTTTTTGTTTTTTTTTTTTTTCAGGACACATTTATGACTTTTTTTTGTGCTGAGTGGTGTCATTTTGTGAACAGGTCTTCTTCGTGATCATCAGGTGTTTGTTGAGAGCAGTGTGTTCATAGTCCCACGTCTCCCACACTGTAGATTTTCTCAGGGTCAGTGCCCAGCATGGTCTCAGTGGGAATAGCAAGGTCCTGTTTGATGGCCTCTCTGTGTCTGCTCGTGGCCTGACGTGGACTGTGCGAGGTACAGGGATGTCCTGAGGGGTTGGATAGCGCTGTTGCACAGGAGGACACTGTCATGGTCCCTGAGACCAGGGAGGATGCCACATCGATTGAGGAGGCTTGGTTTGTTTGTGAGGAAGATCTCAAGGATAAAGTCCCTTCTGATTGATTGGTGGTGAACCTGCAAGGAAACCAGCTTCGTGGAATTTATCGACGTAAATTTGGTTCATGGCCCTAACCCTTTCAGTGCAAGCGTGAGAAAACATATATGAATCCCCAGTGCCAAGGTTTTTGTGCGTTTTAACATAAAATAAACAAAAATTCGTAGCTCTACACTCAGCAACAGAAACCCACAAAAGTATGACTTTTTTTTATCTGCATATAATTATCTTTCTCATGAAATAAAATTGAACACAATGGTCTTTGCTGTGCTGAAAAAAATATCATGCACATAATATAAAAAAAGCATGCAAAACAAATTCAATTTCCATTTCATGGAAGCATCAAAAACAAAACTTC
>JADBJO010012255.1:10000-20674 GCA_016801955.1 Conus betulinus
GTGTGTGTGTGTGTGTGTGTGTGTGTGCATGTTTGTGTTTACATGATGACCTAAAACAGTTTTGGTTTATACTCTTATATATTCATTCATTCATGCATGATATCTAGAAAACATCAAAAAGGCAAAAAATGAATATGGTGTAAACATGAAAAAAAAAAAACAAAACAGAATAGATAATGTTGGGGAAAGAAGTTAGCTCATACCTGAATATATGTGGAATCAGTACGTGTTCCCGAGTCTTCACACAGGTGGAAAATCTTCACACCAAAGCGTGCTCTCTTCAAGGGTATGTATTGACGGAAGACCAGGGCATCATTCCACAGCAACAGAGACTCGTCGATGGCAAGGTGGCGTTGGGGCTTGTAACCTGATTCAAACTGTGTTTGCAGTTTTATGATCAGGGGACCGAAGCTTGTACAGTCTGTCTCGGTTTGGATCTGTGCGAAGTGGTTCCTTTGCATTGTCGTTGCAGTGAAACATTCGCATCAGGAGCTGGCGCCGGTTTCTGGCCATGACAGCACTGAACACTGGTCTAGAGAAAATTGGGTTTTCTCACCAGTAAAGCGACAGAAGAACTGGTTTCTTCACAAGGCCACTCAGCAGTGTAAGCCCAAGAAATCTTACTATCTCCCCTGCACAAGTTCTGTTGTTCTTCCATTGTGCCACACGTGCATGTTTTTTTTCTTTTTTTTTTTTTAGACCTCCCTCCCCAACTTTCAGCTTCAGCAAGGTTTGTTCAGCATACAAGCTGGTCTGCTCAATAGCAGATTTACAATGCCTTGTGTCAAAAACAGTTTGTGATAATCCACAGGACTAAAACGCTCCCCTGTCAGCATTTTTATTCCAGCATTTCCAGAAAATGGCAGTGTGGCTGGTTGGTAATATTCGGGGATAAAAATTTTCCAGAGAAACTAGTAGTCCTCACAGAACCAGTTACAGCTCCACGCCCTCTGTCCCTCCCCCTTGACCCACTTACTCTCCTCCTCTTGCCACGAGTCGCAGTAACTTGCTGCGAGTGTTTTCTTGTTCCCGATACTGGCCTTGTAACTGTATACTTCATTTCCTCCTCCTCGCTGTGAGATGACTCGTCATGTTCAACTGTCTCGGACGACTGACTGTCATCAGCTGACGGAGTGACGCTGTGGCTGACTGGCTTGCTCGCACTCTCTCCGCTGTCGACACCGACTTGTGCAAGCAAAGTGGAGATATCTTGCATGCAGCACATCATCGTCACTTTCTCAGCCATCTAACGAATCTACTGATTCGATGTCAGAATTATCCGCATGCAATATGAAACTGGCAGCTCAAGGGCTGATAAAGTTTTCTTCGTTTGACGTACTCCACAGGGCCTGGAGCTGGGTCGTCGTCAGCCAATTTTATCAGCTGCTTCACAAAAACAAACGGGGGTCTTCCTTTCTGCAGCATAGACAAGAATAACCGTTAAACGCGTGCTAAAGCCAACAGAGCTTTAGGTTTCCTGAGACGCAGCCTCCGAGTTGGGTCGGAGACCATCAAGCCAACAGCAGTCAAGGCCCTCATACGACCTCTTCTGGAGTACGCCGGCTGTGTATGGGACACCTACCAACAACAACAAATCGACCTACTGGAAGCAATACAGAGGACGGCAGCTAGATTAGTCCTAAATCGATACAGGAACAAATCCAGCATTGGCGATGTGTTGAATCATTTTAACTGGCCCGCCCTTAAGGAACGGCACAGAACTGCCCACTTGGAATGATTTTTAAAATTCACCATGGGCTGATAAATATAACAGCCCCCAAATATGAGACCCCAAACCAGAACACGACGAGATCACAACCTAGCCCTACCACAACACCTTGTGCAGAACTGATTATAGGAAATACTTCATCCCACGTACCATCAGAGACTGGAACTCTTTAGAACTCCATGCAGTCTCTGCTCCCACCCTCGAGGCATTCCTCTTCAGGGTGCGTGCCCCCCAGTGATTTTTTTCCCCAAAGTGACAGTAGCCATAAAAATGTTGATGTTGGTCGCTCAAGAGAAGAAGAAGAAGAAGAAGAAGAACAAGAACAAACAAGAACAAAAAACAAAAACAAGAACGTCACGCATTCTTGTTTAGGATATTCTTGTAGAGGAAATCCTGAGCTTTGGTCACATGCTCAATGACTCGCTGAGACTTGCGTGGTTTCCCAACTAAAAATAGCAAAATGACGGCTGACCAGATATTCGGGCGGCGGCACTGAAGGCAAACCATTTCAGCGACAGAATATTTGGAGAACTGGTGATGGTATTGGTTTTCCAGTCGCTATCCATTCCCTAATGTATGAAAACCCCGATTAAAAAAAAATGAATGTACTAGTACCAGAAAGTTGCTCCTTCCACCATTGAAAAGAATGAGGGTGAAAATAAGCTTCAATTCAAGAGTACTTTGTTACGTTTTAACAGAAATTATCCCTGTGTCCTAATCCTTAGGTGTCAATACCTCCCGTTCCTTCGTCACGGCGATGTTAGGGATGAAGATTAGGTTACATGGCTGTTTGAGGAATGGATGGACAGCGTGAAGGACAGTTTGAACTGGAGAGTGGATAAGGAAGGATGGAGGTGCACTGGGTAAGTGGGTATAGCGACATCAACACGCACCTGTCAGTGGACCACGCAGTGAACTACCACCGCATCAAACAAACACAAGGTAGGCACATGAAATAGTACACACATTTGTGACAATATTCACTCGTACTCTTGGTGACAGATCATACTATTTTACCATGACAACAATTTGAGACGATGTTCACTCGTACTCATGGTGACTGATCACACTATTTTAATATACTTCCAGACATATCCACGGACACATTGGTTGTCCGTAGGATCAGTTTCATATCCTCTGTTTACATTATACTGAAACAAAACAGGGTGGAACTATGATAAATAATAAAAACAAAATTATAAGATGGGCTGTTTGAACAAATAGATTTCTTTTAAAACTAATCTCTCTCTCTCTCTCTCTCTCTCTCTCTCTCTCTCTCTCTCTCTCTCTTATTTTTGACTGCCTGTCTGTCTATCTGTCGTTCTTTCTATGTCCGTCTCTCTCTCTCTCTCTCTCTCTCTCTCTCTCTCTCTCTCTCTCTCTCTCTCTCTCTCTCATGGTCTCTCTCTCTCTCTCTCTCTCTCTCTCTCTCTCTCTCTCTCTCTCTCTCTCTCTCATGGAATTATTAAAGTGCATAATTTGTTTTTCATTTCACATTATACTACACATCCTGTCTTCTCTTTCTGACCTGTTCAGTAGAACCATCTTTCGTTCCACATTATACCACACGTCCCATTTCTCTTTCTGACCTGTTCAGTAGAATAATCTTTCACTCCACATTATACTACATGTCCCATCTTCTCTTTCTGACCTGTTTAGTAGAACCATCTTTCATTCCACATTATACCACATGTCCTATCTTCTCTTTTCTGACCTGTTTTAGTAGAACCATCTTTCATTCTACATTATACCGCATGTCCTATCTTCTCTTTCTGACCTGTTCAGTAGAACCATCTTTCATTCTACATTATACCGCATGTCCTATCTTCTCTTTCTGACCTGTTTAGTAGAACCATCTTTCATTCCACATTATACCACATGTTTTATTCTTCTTCTCTTTCTGACCTGTTTAGTAGAACCACACTGTAGTGGCGCGTGGCCTGTGAACGGTGGAAACACAGAAGTTCTCATCGCTGGAGTCAGCGCAGTCGGGCCTGTGGTCACAGACCACACTGTAGGACACCCTCTGGGTGTTGCTGGTGCAGTGGAAGGACGGTGGGAGAGAGGTCAAAGGGGCAGGACAGGACGTTCTGGAGGGAACTCCCCACTGGTCACTGTCTGTCATCACTGGCTCTCCCCAACATGCAGCGTCAGACTCGCGCAGGCAAAGAAATCATGCGTCACGTGACCTGATGGACATGTCACGTGCGCGGATAGAACAGTCTGATTCGATGGAGATGATATGGAAAATTTTTCTTGCATCTGAACGACTACTCTTCAACTCTTCCCGGGGCTCGAATTCACACAGATAATTGTTCGCGTACGACCCAATCGACGTATATGCACATGTAATGAATGGAAAATTGTGATAGGCTATGTAGCCAGTTCCACAATAATCTGAAAACCGCGGTCTGACATTCAGTAACAGGTAATATGCCACGGAATTGTCTGCCCATTGGATTGCTGTTCTGTAACTGGGAACAAAATACTATTCTTAGGGGAGAGAAACAGGCATATAGCAACGTGCGTGTGTGTATGTATGTATGTATATATATATATATATATATATATATATATATATATATATATATATGTATTGAATTATAAACAAAGCCTGCTCTTATGTCTCAGATTGTAGAAATAGGGGTGTGATAAGCCTTCATATCTGCAGTGGTAGATGATTCTGCCTAACTGACAGTATGTGCTTGAGTGGGTGAATGGGGAATAAATAAATGCTTCTCAAAATGAACCTTCAGCAAGCTTATAGTCTCCAAAGTGGGAGACCATCTCCAATGGGGAGGAAGCTTACTAACATATAACTCCTGGTCAGATACCGATATTTCGAAACCTGATTGTTTCTCCTCAGTGACCACGGAAAGTGGTAATTTGACTCCCCAGATAACAACATGAACAAAAACAAAAAAAGCAGGAAAAGGAAAATCACATGGTACAACCCTCCATATGATGGACGAGTAAAAACAAACGTAGGAAAAGAATTTTTCAAAATTTTGACAGCATCCTTCCCAAAAGAACACAAATTGTCCAAAATATTCAACAAGAACACCATCAAACTATCATATTCATGCATGCCTAACCTTAAAAATATAATTGATTCATCCAACAAAATGAAAAGCAACACAGCAAAGAAGGGTGAAGAAAGGAAATCCTGCAACTGTGCTAAAAAAGAACAGTGTCCCTTAAGCAACAAATGCCTCTATAACAACATTGTATACCAAGCCACTGTGACATCAGAAAATGAAAAAGAAACATACATAGGGATCACTGAAAATCACTTCAAAACCAGATACGCAAACCATAAACAGTCATTCAACAAAGAAAAATACAAAAACCAAACAGAACTGAGCAAATATATTTGGAGACTTAAAGACAAAAAAATAAACTATAACATATCCTGGAAAATCATAAAAAGGGCATCACCATACAACAACATTTCAAAAAGATGCAACCTATGTTCAACAGAAAAATGGTTAATACTATGCAAACCATACTTAGCAACCCTAAAATACTAAGTAGAAATAGTAAACAACTGCAGGCACAAATGGAAATCGTTGTCAGCAAACGCACCCTGAACTGTAAACAACCCCAAAAAAAAAACGAACAATACGTGCAGCCAATCCGCACGTGCAAACAGTGACATCAGGCCATATAACACCGGCAGTAGGCGCCCAAAACCATCCTGACGAGAGCGCTGGCTCGAAACAGATCTGTTGATTTTTTAAAACTTCCTTTTATCATACTATTTTTAACAGATGTTGCTCCCCAAGGGGTTGAGCACTTAAGATTTTTTTAATATATATATATATATATATATATATATATATATATATATATATAGATAGATAGATAGATAGATAGATAGACAGATAGATATGTAATGCTGAAAATTAAGCAGTTGGGGAAACAAGTGCAGGTTAACAATTCTCCCATCATTATGATATATATATATATATATATATATATATATATATATATATATATATATAATGCTGAACAATTAAGTAGTTGGGGAAAACAAGTGCAGGTTTAACAATTCTCCCATCATTATAATAATGACTTGGCAAAGATTTGAAAAAAAAATTAAGATGAAGATAATGGGAAAATATGTATTATAAATATGAAAACCCTTCACTAGCTGCCTGAGGGAACCCATCGCACTCCGTCTTGAAGGCAGATCTATGTGTATTGTCTGCTCCTAGGCATTTCATCCGCTGGATCGGACTCATCAGGGAGACACGGCTGATTGTATCTCTGGTCTTGGCGTCAAATACAGACTCACCACAGTCCATAATTCTGTGGTGTGCTCGCCACCAAGGGTTCAAAAAAGAATCCAACATCACCCCCAAAGCAGCCACACACACACACACACACACACACACACACACACACACACACACACACACACACACACACACATATATATATATATATATATATGTATATATATATATATATATATGTGTGTGTGTGTGTGTGTGTGTGTGTGTGTGTGTGTGTGTGTGTGTGTGTGTGTGTGTGTGTGAAACAAGATAGAATCAAGACCCAAGATATTTTATTCTATAAAAAGAGCAACACCGTACAACAATATTAAAAAAAAATGCAACCTATGTTCCACAGAAAAGTGGTTAGTACTATGTAAACCCTATTTAGCAACTTTGGATAAAAAGTAGAAATAGTAAATAACTGCAGGCACAAATGGAAATCTTTGTCAGCGAATCCCTCCTGAACAGACCACAGCAAGCAACCCAAGAACCGCAGATAGCACTGAATGTAATTGTTGACCCACACGCACAAATATGAAATCAGGACCCGCACGCTATATAACACCGAGAGCGCGCCCCCCAAAACATACTGTCACAATGGCCATGCCTCGCCCACACGCGCGCAATCGCATACACCTGCACACGAGACTCGACCTCTCCGGGCACAACCGCAATCTGACTCCAATCACACAAATGTCACTATAAAGATTTTACGAAAATTTCTCCCCCGTGTCAACAACCTCAGCGGGGTTTTTATTTCTTTCTTATTTTTCTCTCCAAAGTATATTAAAGTATATTAACCCCTCACATCAAGCTTGCACGTCATCTCAGCCAATACATATTCTTTTAACTTCCATTTTTTTCTACATTATTGGCATTTCCATAAACTCATGACATTTCACGGTACATGTGGGGACTCAAATCCCAAAGATTCAAAATCATGTATTTTTCTTCCATCTCTGAGTTACATCGAATTCCACTCAGAACTCCTTCCAGGCACAGTGGGATACCAAATAAAGACTTCACGACATAGCGGGATAACAAATAGAATCGCCCCGATACGCGGGGTAATATGATCTTCCTAGGCTACTGGTCCATCGGACTCCCGTCAGTGTTTCCCTGAACTGGGCGACTGGCTGCTCTCAGACTTGTTCAGGACTCCAAAAATCCCACTATATACGGTCCCTAAGTGTACTTGGGTCTGGCCTCCAGCCCAATATCGCAGCCTACATATTCAACTTGGGGCTTAACCCCGCTCTAGGTCAAGCCTAGTTACATTTACATACATTTTCTGTCTTCTTTTCTTGACAGCTCGACCAGTGCAGCAATGAATGACGATTTCTCATCCAGTCGCCTCAGCAGGTGAACACCCCTGAGTTCCACTCTCTTTTTTCCTACACCAGGGACCGTATTCACTTTCAGTTAACCCCACTCACTGTCTACCCAAAACTCTAAAAATGGTCATTTCATTTCATCTTTTCAGGCAAACAATCACAACAACAACAAAAACCATCACAATAATCAAACCATGGCCTACACCGGGGTCATGACACCCCCCTCCCCAGGGCAAGAATTACCCAAAGGGGAATTCGTCCAAATACAGGGGCAAATCATTAGCAATCAGAATGTAGCATATAAATGGAAATATGAAAGTAGATCCTCTGAAACATTAAGCTGAGCACGCATAGCTAAAACATCCACAAAATATTGCTTAGGTACGTCCGTATCCGGATCAATGCAAAGAGAGCATATAACACAGTTCCGCCATCAGCCATAAAGTGTATATATGACCCTTGAATATTGTTACTATACACACAAACTCAGAAATGAAACAACAGGATTACCAATAGCCTCGTCCCAACACAGGAACAAGTGCAATGCAAAATACTGCATACAAGCATATGGATGAACGAATCGTTATATGCCAATATTATCATAAGTAAATATACAGTATTTCCACAATATGAACAAGCTTATGCAAAAAGAGAAAAAAAATCTTTGTGTGCTGAACACCACCTCACTTGTAACTAACCCATGAACTATTTACAGTTAGTGTCAATATGAACGAGCCTAATCACCAATTTTTAAATACTATGGGCATAATTTGCCAAATCAGGCTCAAAACCCTGGTAGATACAGGTCTCCTTCTGGGCCTACAAATAGGCAAAATGGGAAGGTCAGTCATCAAGGTCCTCAGTCTGGAACGCAGGACCGAAGATAGTGTGGTATTTATGCCCCTGAGGGCAGGTCAGTTTTTGCAGAAGTCTCATCCTCGGGACAGCAAGTCCGCAAAAACATTGGCAGTACCAGGAATGGGTTCGACCCTAAAATCAAACTCCTGGATGGACAGAGCCCAACGCAAAAGGCGGTTATTTTTTGTCTTTGAAGCTCTCAAAAATGTGAGTGGCCGATGATCAGTTTGAAATACAAACTGCCTTCCTGAAAGAAACCTGGAGAACTTCTCTAACGCCCATACAATAGCGAGACACTCTCGCTCAATAGTGGAGTATCTTTGTTGGGGTTGAGAGAACTTTTTACTGGCATACTGTACAGGGTGGAGTAAGCCATTTCTCTCCTGCATGAGACAAGCCCCCATGCCAGTACTGCTCGCATCTGTGCGCAAGACAAAATCCTGAAGAAGATCTGGGAGGAGGAGAACTGGGAATCTATTCAAATGCTCTGCACTGTCTCTAGGCACTTTTGACAGTCATCCGTCCATTGAATTTTTCTGTGTTTCTCACTCTTGGTGAGATCAGTCAGAGTGGCAATAATACTAGCGAAATGTGGTACATATCAACGATAATAGGAAAGTAGACCCAAAAGGGATCTAACTTGTTTCTTGGAAGAGGGTCGATTGACCGACAACATCTTGTCGACCTTTTTCGCCTCAGGACGAATCTGTCCCCTGATATCATATGACCCCAAAACTCCAGTTCTTGGAACCCAGCATGAATTTTAGATGGGCGAGCACTCAGCCCAAACTGTCGCAGACGACAGAAAAGAAGGCGCAGAAAATGAAGCAATTGGTCCCATCGCTGCGTAGCGAACAGGATGTCATCAAAGAAGCTAACAGCTGAAAATTCATGTAGGGTCAAACGACGCATCATCCTGGCAAACGTAACAGGGGTAACAGGAACATTTTGGAGCCCAAAATGCATCCTCACCCAGTGGTACAAACCAAACGGTGTTTGGAACGCTGTTTTATGCCTATCTCCTGCAGCCATAGGAATTTGCCAGTATCCTTTTGTCAAATCGATTTTGACAAAGTACTCTGATTTTGACAACTGACAGAACAACTCCTCAATATCTGGAATGGGCCCAGAATCGAATACAGTGATTTTGTTGAGGGCACGGTAATCTATACAGAATCTGACCGAGCCATCTGGCTTTCCCACCAGTACGACAGAAGCACTGTAGGGTGAAGTAGAAGCCTCAATAACACCTAACTCAAGCATGACCTTGAGCTCTCTCTCCCACAACCTGACGCTTAGCAAATGGAAGGGGATATGCTTTTATCCACACTGGTGTGTCTGAAGTCAAGTTGATCACATGAGGATCCACGTTAACAGCCTCACCTGGTTTTATCTGTAAGGACATCCGAGAAGTCACGTAATAAAGAAGTCAGCTGTTGCTTCTGAGAAGCAGAAAGGTCAGGATTAATGTGAACATCCTTGTATGACTCACCTTTCACAGAAAGGGTGGGTAACACAACTCCATCGTCTGATACATCTTCAACAACACCTACCACAGAAAAGGCAATGGTAGGGGACGGTGTAGACAATGGAGTGATATACATATCTTTGGACTGAGCTGAGTGACCTGGGACTCAGTGGCAACACAATGAACCGGCAGAACAGAGCTTATCTCAAAATCTGATCCTGAAGAAGGGATGTCGACAGTCAGACAGACAAGACAAGACAAGACAAGACAAATTCTTTAATTTCGAGGGTGATAGATAAGCAAGTTCATGCTTTTTTACATCTAGCCCTCGCCCAAGAGGGGAACACACACACAAAAAAGAAAGAAATCGCGAAATGAAAATGAACAAACGACACACACACATACACACACAAAAAAAAACAAACAAACAAACAAGAGATTGAACACGCACACACAAAAATGAAAATACAGAAAATGGAAATAACATCAAAGAAACGTAACACACTTCCCTTTTAACAATCCCCACCCAGAAAAACGCCCCTCCCCAAACACCCACCCAAACACTTGTACACTTTCGCAAACAAGCAACATATAAACATATATAGTAAGCGGCGGGGTGAAGATAGAGAGGGGGATGGGGTGGAGAGAAGTGGAGAGAGTTTCGGCCCTTATCTCCTGACACTCTAGGGGGGTTGGGCCACACCCGGTTCATGACTCCGGATGTCCCTCTGCTGCCCTTTTTTTTTTTTTTCCCATCTTGGGATGAGCCATGACTGGGATTCGAACCCATGCCCTTCTGGACATGCTCGTTTCCACTTAATGACTCGCGCACTAACCACTGAGCCACAGGGACACCTGATATTTGTAGGAAAGTTAAGCCTTATGAAGTTCACTTTTTGTTCCTCCTTGACCAGATCCAACTTGAACACCTCTCTGCCGCTTCTGCCATTGCTTTCAGGGCTTTGGTTTTTTCCCTCCCTGCAACTGAGAGCTGTTTTCATGAGG
>JADBJO010012255.1:40344-50344 GCA_016801955.1 Conus betulinus
GCTCATCCTCTGCGAGCAGCAGCTGCGTGACACAATGTCCACTGACCTGCAAACTTTCACGGCAGAACAAGGCGCTGCTTCACTAGCTGACCTGATCCAGCTAGCTGACAGATACACCACCACCCATGATGAAGCAAATGCACACAAAAAGATGCGTGACAGGCAAAACCAGGATTCGAACCCCCCACCGTCACAGCAATCTCAAAACCAAAACCCACCCCCAAGTGGGAAACCACCACAAAGTGAGAAGAAAAACTGGTAAACCACACAGTGGTAACTCAGTCCCTGTGAGTCAAAACAGTGCACAGAAGCGTTTCTGCACGCACTGTAAAATGACATCTCACAACACTGCAGAGTGCAGAAAA
Organism: Conus betulinus; assembly: GCA_016801955.1. Classification (NCBI taxonomy): domain Eukaryota; kingdom Metazoa; phylum Mollusca; class Gastropoda; order Neogastropoda; family Conidae; genus Conus; species Conus betulinus. Next base: position 40,710 of record JADBJO010012255.1, read on the forward strand.
TTCTTTGGACCAAGACTCCACACAATTGCTGCATACCAGGTAGTGTCTACACCCAAAAGCGGTGACACACCAGCTATGGTACATAACATTACTGCACCACCCATCAGTGAGCAGGTGTTTGTCAATGGCAAACCTGCCTCCTGTTTGTATGACACAGGATTGTCATACGATGCAGTAGTAAGAGCTTCCCTTGTGGAGCCAGTTGCTATTACCGAGGAGACAGTGCCTTTACAAGGGGCCGACCTGACTCTGCCACCTGCTACTTACCTGTCGCCACAATTATGGTTGACAGTAGGTACATCAAGGGACAGATCAAGGCAGCCGTCATGGACAATCCAATCCATGATCTCCTACTTGGAGGCCATTATGTCACACTCGGGAAACCCGTCTGAACCTGTCATTGCATCAACACTGCAGGTGAAGACCCCAAAGCACTTCAAACCTCCTAAAAAGGAGATGAAAACAGCTCAGCGAGCTGACCCAACATTAGCTGCATGCTTCCTGAGGCAGCGCCACACCCGTCACCCCACTCGCAAGGGTGAATTCTTTAGGCGGAACGGTCTTTTGTATCGTAGGCTGAATAAAGATCATTCACAACTTGTGGTCCCGGCGCCACACCGGACCCGAGTGATGGAAGTGGGACATACACTCTGTTTGCCAGGACATATCAATGTAGGGCAGACAGTGCAATGGGTGATGAAGCAGTACTATTGGCCAGGGACGGCAGAGGACATAAAGAAATATGTTGATTCCTGCCCCATGTGCCAAAACACCAAACCAAAAAAAAATAGATTTCAAATCTATGCCCACTCTCCCCTCTCACCCCCCCCCCCCCCCCCCCTCTTTCTTGCTTGGGACAGTGCGAAAGGCCCAGACTGACACGATCAGTGACACAGGAAAAAAAATTGCGTCACGGGAAATGCGTGCCTTTCGTTCTCTCTACCTCCCTCCCTTCCTCTCTCAACCCTCCCTCCCCATGCTGTACGATACAACGCAGCGTGGGAGGCGTTCTAACAACAGCCCGTCTCCCCCCCCCCCCCCCCCCCCTCTCTCTCTACCCCGCGACACAAAGGCATGTGCCGACACAAAGGCATGTGGCGACACAAAGACATGTGCCGCGCTCTCCACCACCTCCCCCCCCCCCCCCCCCCCTCCTTTCATCCCTACCGCCCCCGTCCTCGCAGGCACCTGCACGTGCTCGCGAACACCTATGCGGACGCATAAAATTAGCTGAGGCTCAACGGTCAGCTATACGGATGCATAAATTATCCCGTGCCGATTAGGATCAAACAATTTCCGAGAGGGATTGGTGACTAGACTAAATCCCTCCCCCCTCTCACCCCTGATGGGTGAATGACAGTTTGTCGAAATTTGATTCGGCAAGAGAGATTCATAAAACTAGACACACACCGGCTCAGCTTCACTGACCCCTCAGGACTGCCTGTAGACAAGAGCAGAGGAAGACAAAGGGACAGAGGCCTAGGAAACTCTTGGTAACTCCTTGATCTCAAGTCATTCCCTGTTCATTCCCAGGAAAAGTGAGTTGGAACTCTGTTTTACATTTTTGAATCTATGTATTGATTTTATGTATGCTGTGTGTGTTAGCATTGTAACTTGTACAAATGCTTAGCAACATTTATCAAACTGATGAATGATTTTTTTGTGTAGTAGTTTGCTTTGCCATCATATGGCAAAAGCTCTCTCCCAGTGGTTTTTTGATTTTGTTAACAATCTGACCACTGCTCTTTGTGTGCACCCTGACTTTTGTCAGTATGCAACTCTGTCTGTTAAGATAATAATTCAATGATTAATTTTGATCAGGAAAACAGTATGCCTGTGCTAGGTAAAAACTGCTACTGATTTATAAATACTGGTGATTATTGGAATGATTTGTAGTGTATGACTTTAAGTCTACACATGTGTACTTGGACTAAGCATAGCCCAAGTCAGTGTGATTTGATTCATATGAAACATGGAAGAGTTGTTTAACTAAAACTGTAACATTGTATTACTGTCTCCTACCCTTTTGTGAGCTTAACTTAGCCAAAACAAAAGTGGAGGTTAATAGTTATAGCAGAAACTCTACCATAGAGAAAACTTTGCTGGCTGAGTCTCACAACCCTTCTGAAAGACAGAGGAAAAGGGTAAATGTGTGCACTCGTCAGACCAGCCACCAGATTCTCATCTACAGATCAAGTTCTCTTTATCGCAGAACTGGGATCCTGGTCACGCTACACAGTGCGACTGAACCAAGAGCTGGGACTTCGCCAGAAAAACCAGGGCGACACCAGACAACAGATCTACACCAGTGGGGCAGTCACCAGCCACAGGCCCCACTTCGATGTGACGAGACGGATGCGAGTTGGTAGGTGGGTCCTCTAGGGGAAGGACTTACCTACCAACTCGCATCGTCTCGTCACATCGAAGTGGGGGCTCGTCCGGGGATTGTAAAATACACTTTGGATTGTTAAATACAATTCACTCAGAATTTTATTTCCTTTGGCTAGTCCAAAAACTTGGACAAAGAGCAGAATTCAGAGCAAATAGGCTGATTGAGTTGAGTCCAGGAGGAAAACCTTTTATGTTTGTTGTGTGAATGGTTATCTTACATAGCAAATAATAAGAGTGTGTGTGGTTGATGTTATAATCAATTCATTTTGATATTTACATTGTGTGATTATTTGCTTTTGTTGTACTTTGTGGATATTTGATTGATAAGGATTGTATAAACAGTCATTATCATGGCTGAAGCAGTGAAACTTAGACGGGAGATCAAGGAGTGGGGAGAATCCCTAGGCCTCTCTGGTCAAGATTTAGTCTCATTTGTGACTACCCAGTATGAAAAGGAATCTGACAAGGCTGCCAAAGAGCTGGAATTAGATGCCGAAAAGCGTGAAATGAAGCAGCATGAAGCAAAAAAAAGAAGCCGTGAAGCTGCTGAGCGTGAACAAAATCCGTGAAGCTGAAGAGCGCGATAAGGCCAGAGAACATGAACTTGAGCTCAGAAAGATTGAGAAATCAGCGGAGAATGGTAGCTCTTCAGACACAGCCAGCCAAAATTCACAACCTCCCATCCAAATTCCGGCAATGTCATTTTCTTTGGACCCTTTAATGAGAACACGGAAAGTATTGACACATACTTAGACCGGTTCGAAAAGATTGGCAATGAATTCGGCCTAGACCCAGAAAAGCGTAACATCAAACTAGCACAAGGTCTTAGAGGTGTTGCTTATGATGTTTATACCAAGTTACCTCCAAACAAAGTAACTGATTATGATGCTCTCAAACAAGCCCTACTCACCCGTTATGAACTGACTGCTGAAGCCTACCGAAAGAAATTTCGAAACTCGCGGCGTAGCAGGGGAGAAACCTATGGCCAGTTAGCAGATAGGTTAACCACTTATCTCAAAAATGGTTGACACTGTCAAACCAGGCACAGACTTTTGATGGTCTGACTGAGCTCATCCTCTGCGAGCAGCTGCGTGACACAATGTCCACTGACCTGCAAACTTTCACGGCAGAACAAGGTGCTGCTTCACTAGCTGACCTGATCAAGCTAGCTGACAGATACACCACCGCCCATGATAAGCAAATGCACACAAAAAGATGCGTGACAGGCAAAACCGGGATTCGAACCCCCCACCGTCACAGCAATCTCAAAACCAAAACCCACCCCAAGTGGGAAACCACCACCACAAAGTGTGAGAAACAAACTGGTAAACCACACAGTGGTAACTCAGTCCCTGTGAGTCAAAACAGTGCACAGAAGCGTTTCTGCACGCACTGTAAAATGACATCTCACAACACTGCAGAGTGCAGAAAATTCTTTGGACCAAGACTCCACACAATTGCTGCGTACCAGGTAGTGTCTACACCCAAAAGCGGTGACACACCAGCTATGGTACATAACATTACTGCACCACCCATCAGTGAGCAGGTGTTGTCAATAACAAACCTGCCTCCTGTTTGTATGACACAGGATTGTCATACGATGCAGTAGTAAGAGCTTCCCTTGTGGAGCCAGCTGCTATTACCGAGGAGACAGTGCCTTTACAAGGGGCCGACCTGACTCTGCCACCTGCTACCTTACCTGTCGCCACAATTATGGTTGACAGTAGGTACATCAAGGGACAGATCAAGGCAGCCGTCATGGACAATCCGATCCATGATCTCCTACTTGGAGGCCATTATGTCACCCTCGGGAACCCGTCTGAACCTGTCATTGTATCAACACTGCAGGTGAAGACCCCAAAGCACTTCAAACCTCCTAAAAAGGAGATGAAAGCAGCTCAGCGAGCTGACCCAACATTAGCTGCATGCTTCCAGAGGCAGCGCCACACCCGTCACCCCACTCGCAAGGGTGAATTCTTTAGGCGGAACGGTCTTTTGTATCGTAGGCTGAATAAAGATCATTCACAACTTGTGGTCCCGGCGCCACACCGGACCCGAGTGATGGAAGTGGGACATACACTCTGTTCGCCAGGACATATCAATGTAGGGCAGACAGTGCAATGGGTGATGAAGCAGTACTATTGGCCAGGGATGGCAGAGGACATAAAGAAATATGTCGATTCCTGCCCATGTGCCAACACTGGTCATCAAGCCAAGGGGGGTGATTCACCCCAGGCCAGCCTGACAATCCAGACACAAGCCAACCGGAACCCAGTAATGTATTCCGAAGCTCCATCGGTGTCTTGGTGACTCCAGAGCTAGTGCCGAAAGCATAACGGACCACGATCGGAATGGATTGTCAAGCAGGAGCTTCTCTCGAGAGAGAATCTTTTTTCGGGGGGCCTATGTGACGTGACGCTTGACAACGCCATCCTATCAGTCCCACTAAAACACCAAACCAAAAAAATAGATTTCAAATCTATGCCCACTCTCCCCTCCCCCACCCCCCCCCCCCCCCTCTTTCTTGCTTGGGACAGTGCGAAAGGCCGACTGACACGATCAGTGACACAGGAAAAAAAAATTGCGTCACGGTAAATGCGTGCCGCCTTTCGTTCTTCTTACTACCTAGCACCTCCCTTCCCCTCTCTCAACCCTCCCTCCCCATGCTGTACGATACACACGCAGCGTGGGAGGCGTTCTAACAACAGCCCCGTCTCACCCCCCCCCCCCCCCCCTCTCTCTCTCTACCCCGCGACACAAAGGCATGTGCCGACACAAAGGCATGTGCCGACACAAAGACATGTGCCGCGCTCACCACCACCACCACCCCCCCCCCTCCCTTTCATCCCTACCGCCCCCGTCCTCGCAGGCACCTGCACGTGCTCGCGAACACCTATGCGGACGCATAAATTAGCTGGGGCTCAACGGTCAGCTACTGCCAGCTATACGGATGCATAAATTATCCCGTGCCGATTAGGATCAAACAATTTCCGAGGCGATTGGTGACTAGACTAAATCCCTCCCCCTCTCCCCCCTGATGGGTGAATGACAGTTTGTCGAAATTTGATTTCGCAAGAGAGATTCATAAAACTACACACACACACCGGCTCAGCTTCACTGACCCCTCAGGACTGCCTGTAGACAAGAGCAGAGGAAGACAAAGGGACAGAGGCCTAGGAAACTCTTGGTAACTCCTTGATCTCAGTCATTCCCTGTTCATTCCCAGGAAAAGTGAGTTGGAACTCTGTTTTACATTTTTGAATCTATGTATTGATTTTATGTATGCTGTGTGTGTTAGCATTGTAACTTTGTACAAATGCTTAGCAACATTTATCAAACTGATGAATGATTATTTTGTGTAGTAGTTTGCTTGCCATCATATGGCAAAAGCTCTCTCCCAGTGGTTTTGATTCTTTGTTAACAATCTGACCACTCTTTGTGTGCACCCTGACTTTTGTCAGTGTGCAACTCTGTCTGTTAAGATAATAATTCAATGATTAATTTTGATCAGGAAAACAGTATGCCTGTGCTAGGTAAAAACTGCTACTCTGATTTATAAATACTGGTGATTATTGGAATGATTTGTAGTGTATGACTTTAAGTCTACACCACATGTGTACTTGGACTAAGCATAGCCAAGTCAGTGTGATTTGATTCATATGAAACATGGAAGAGTTGTTTAACTAAAAACTGTAACATTGTATTACTGTCTCCTACCCTTTTGTAGCTTAACTTAGCCATTAAACAAAAGTGGAGGTTAATAGTTATAGCAGAAACTCTACCATAGAGAAAACTTTGCTGGCTGAGTCTCACAACCCTTCTGAAAAAGACAGAGGAAAAGGGTAAATGTGTGCACTCGTCACCAGCCACCAGATTCTCATCTACAGATCAAGTTCTCTTTATCGCAGAACTGGGATCCTGGTCACGCTACACATTGCGACTGACTGAACCAGGAGCTGGGACTTCGCCCAAAACCAGGGCGACACAGACAACAGATCTACACCAGTGGGGGGCACCAGCCACACAGGAGAGAACAACTGTCTTCTCCGAAGCAAAGCTAAGTTTGCTTACCACCTGGACTCAAACCCATCAGACCCTTACCCTCACTTTATGATGAAACAGTGAGTGAGAACCTGTCTAAGGTATAGCAAGCAAGGGGATGTATAATAACCATATACATTCAGTGTAACTTAGACAGAACCCCTGTATGCCAACTTAAGCTTGCTGCACAGAGTGCAAGCAAGTAGGAGTGAGGAAGGACCCCTCATTGTGGTAGTCCAATGAGAGCTGAAACACAGCCTATGGAATTGTCACGCCATTTCTTATCTATGTATAAGTAATAAAAGTTGATGTGTGAAAGTGCACTTAACTTGTGTCAGTTCCCTGTTGTTCAATCGAATGTTGAATGTTTGAACTTCTCTCTTCAATTCTGTATCTCGGAGCTATAAGTACTTATAATTAATAGTACAGGCCTAAGGAAAATTATCTCAGAGCCATTCTCCCGTATTTTATCAACACCCGGAACAAATAAAAATTTCTTGATGACTAGTACCGGAAAGTTGCTCCTTCCAACAATCCCAAAGAACATGTTTCACTGTGAGTGGAACATGACATAGAATGCACCACAGAGCTTCTTCACCTTTTAAAAGTAACTTGTCTTTAGTGTATCATTACAGAACTGAAAACATCTTGAGAACGAAAAAGTCTACGATAATCTTTTACCAGCACATTCAAAACACTGATATTGTATAATTAAGTAGTTCCATGGAAGGGACTAAATAGCCCTTAAAATGCGAGTGAAGAAATACAAGACATTTACGTTATCAATCCAAACACACTGTTCATCCTTTCTGGAGAAGGTATGACAACGCTCCAGGCTCAAAGAAAATTAATGAATAGTGCTGCATCCAAAAACTTTCAAAGTTTCTCCGATGATAAGGGACAGTTGATCAACAAATATTCATCCTTTTTGCACAGTGGAAGATCCCAAGTTTCTCTCAACACAAAGGGTAGAGAATTCATGAATAGTTCTGTATCCAAAATCTTTTGAAGTCTCTCCCATCAGAAGGACAGTTGTTCAACAAACACTGCATCTTGTTCTGCCCAGAACACATGCACACAAAGTGTCACTGAGGTCATTCAGATTAGCACATCCTTGCTTCATTAGACGGTTCTTAAATAAATGTCAGCGAACCGCCCAGAGAAACGTGGACAAACGAGTCACAAGACAAAACATAACGCGTTTCGACCTCTTAGGTCTTCCTCAGGGTGAAACAAAAAACGAAAAAAAATAACGAAAATGCACTAGCTTTGATCGCTTCAGATTGCTTCTGAGTTCAACGCAAGGAAGAAGGCGTTGAAGGATGTGCTAATCTGAATGACCTCAGAGACACTTTGTGTGCATGTGTTCTGGGGCAGAACAAGATGAAGTGTTTGTTGAACAACGCCTTCTTCCTTGCGCTGAACACAGAAGCAATCTGAAGCGATCAAAGCTAAGTGCATTTTCGTTATTTTTTTCGTTTCTGTTTCACCTGAGGAAGACCTAAGAGGTCGAAACGCGTTATGTTTTGTCTGTGACTCGTTTGTCCACGTTTCTCTGGGCGGTTCGCTGACATTTATTTAAGATATGTTTAGATTTCCGCCTGCAGTCGTCTCACTTTGCAACTAGATCATTAGACGGTGTTGCAGTAAGGAAAGGACTTAAAGTGCTTTTTTTTTTTTTCTGACGAAGTCGTCCTTGCTCTCGCAGAAGCAGACTCACAGCCTGGGTTCAGTCCCCTGCCGTCCCACATCCTGCATCTAGGGGGCATCACTGTGATCCTTGACCAGTGGTCATTCCCACTGTCCAGCTCCATCAGTGACAGGAGGACTGGCCCAGGGAACACGCTGCTCTCAGGCCCTGGCTGTAGTTTAGTATTTACTGACGCACTGTTAGGAAGAAGAAGTGGTCCACAACGGAAAGTTTTCCTGTTAATTTTTTTTTTGGTAAGCTTTAATGAAATTTGATGAACTTTTAAAAGAAAGCCTAAGCATGGAAAGGTTGAGAATGTTTACGTGATTCTGACTTCAAATCTCCCAGACCTCATACTAACCGCATCACCCACCCAATGTTCTAGCTGGGTGAAAAGAGATGGTGGCTCAGGGACAGGGCCCACTGGTGGCTCACAAACATCTGCACCCAACCTGACCTTTCTTGAGGTCATGGAGCATTTGTGTTTCAAATAGAAACTGGAAACTCTACAAACTAGATACAAAGTTCTCTTCTGGGCTGATAGGGCAGAACAGGATTTCCAAGTAGTGCTTGAAAGATCTCTGGAATTCTTTCTGGCTCTCCCTGTTGTGCTTGTTGACAGCTATCTCCAACACTTTGCTAACAGTCTTCTTCATGGGCCATGTCATTAGTTGTGTCTCGTTTCCTCATGAACTTGTGTGCTGCTGGGGGTAATCCAGGGGTATGGGTCTTTGCGTCTCAGCTTCGTGATAGTGATGTGTCAAGACATGCTGTCTTTAATGGTAGTGCTGAAGTGTTGCCATAGTTCTTCAGCTGAGCAGTCATGCTGTCTTTAATGGTAGTGCTGAAGTGTTGCCATAGTTCTTCAGTTGAGCAGACATGCTGTCTTTAATGGTAGTGCTGAAGTGTTGCCATAGTTCTTCAGTTGAGCAGTCATGTGAAGGTGGCGAAGTCTTGCTGCAGTGAAACCATCTCTTGTTTCATGGCCTCCCAGTTGGCTGGCCTATAGTGGGGGATGGGGTGGGGGGATGGGGTGGGGGGTTGGGGATCAGGGTTCTGTAGCCATGTCTGGGTTCCTTTGATGATATCAAGTTGTGTGTGTTGTCCAACAAGTTAGTTTTTATAGATGACTCCTGAGTCTGAATGAAGTTCATGTTAAAAAATCTGTATATTACAGATGACTCCTGAGTCTGAATGGAAGTTCTTGAAAGATGACTCCTGAGTCTGAATGAAGGTTCATGTTAAGAAATCTCTCAATAAGCGATGTTGCTTTGCCATGCTGGCTGTTATGGCTGGGGATTCAGGAATGCAGGGGGTTGAAGTCAGAGTCGATGTCAGGCATAGACTGTAAACTAACATTGTCAGATGTCCTTCTGTTCAACACCATGAAGGTCAAGTTGTACCAACATGGTTTGCATCGGCACATATGACACAAAGCCACGTGACGTCAGAGGAGTTTAAGATTATGCTAGGTCAGATCTTGGTCTACATACTGACAGGATCTAGGAACCAG
>JADBJO010012256.1:0-10000 GCA_016801955.1 Conus betulinus
GCGGCGGTGCGTGTAAACTGGGAGAACGTTTAAATGCTTTGCATCTTGTTCTATTTTCTTATGGAATATTAATGGCATAAAGTCGAAACTTGATTTCTTTGAATTTCTTTGTAAGTTTGATTTTGTGTGCCTTGATGAAACGTTTCTTGATGAGTGGAAGTTTGATAATCTATTTTCTGACTATGATGGAAACCTGCTGTCAAATTCTGTAGACAGGGAGATCATCAGGTGGAATAGATTGTTTGATCGGGAAAGAGATATCTCCCATTGTAAAAGCTGTTAATGTCAATTACTTCAATTTTTGTGCATTTGTAATTGACAAAAAAGTTATTTTGAACAGACTAAGATGTTTCGTATTTTAGTTGCTACATTCATCCGGAAATTTCTCCTTTTTCCACCTTTTTTTTGATGTTGAAAATTGAATCAGTTTACTTGAAGATTGTCTGATAGAATGTTTGTTAAGAAAAGATCTGTATGTCATCATAACGGAGACTTGAATAGTAGAACATCCAATCTCTCTCTCTCTCTCTCTCTCTCTCTCTCTCTCTCTCTCTCTCTCTCTCTCTCTCTCTCTCTCTCTCTCTCTCTCTCTCTCTCTCTCATGATACCTAGCTTGATAATTTCTTGTGAGTGTCGTCAGTTTGGGATTTAAAAAAAAAAACTCGTTCAGCATCTAAGTTCACCTGTATAAGTGGAGCCAATGCAGTCAGCTGATTTCCGATGTACCTGTTGTACTCATGCTCTTTTCACCTGAAAGGATCCTGCTAAATGATAGAATGGTAACAGGGTCGAAGACATCATCATGGCTGAGTAAACAGGAGTGTGCGTGTGCAAAGGATGGGAAGAAGAAAAAGGCAGGTTTTCAAAAGGGGAAATACGATCAGGCGAACAAAAATGAAAAGAAAAGAACAGTATCTTGAAGAAAGGAGGGTTGTAAATGTCTTGCGTTGACCACATCACACACAGTCTTGGTTCCGTAGTCGCTCACCAAATACAGACACTGGACAGCCGAGAGTTTCAAGTCCTTGACGAACATTCCATTGGGATGTGTTTATTCTAAGGTATGTGGTAGTCATTCAGCTGTAAACACTACGCTAAAAAGTGATATACTGTGACATGTCTTTGCCACGCTTTCCAGCTATTGTGTCTACATATGAAAAGGCACATGCACACATAATCTTAAAGATCAGGTAACTGACTTATTTTTCCTCCTCTTGAGGTGAAACACTGACTTATGATATTTGTAAACTCTGTTCTGAACTTCTTGCCCAATAGACAATACAAGTAAAAGTTAACAGAACTGTTGCTGTAGAACAGCATTTTACTGACGGCTGTCAAGACTTTGTATTGTCCATACTGAACTGGGTCGTCTTTATCAACAGATGGCATGATTCGTAATATTGTATAGGGTGCTGACAGGAGGATAAAAACAAACACTGACAGTTTTAAGGGTCATGGTCAATGAAGACACTTGCTGTAGTTTGTAATCTTCAGTGGCTTGTTGCACGGGAAGGCGCCTGCCTTTTCCAACAGATCTGACAAGTTTCCGTACAATAATGCTATTGGTAACCACCAACACCACAGAGGGCAGAAGAGAAAATTGAACAAAGTCCATCCGCCGCCAAACTACCGACCTAAAACCAGTCGTACATTTGTGATACAGCCTCGCGACAACACGAGTCTGGACAATAATGAGCATCACGATCATATCCATATAGAAAGTGACAGTTGATGAGAAATATGATGACGATCACTATGCCGGCAACAATGCGCGATGTTCTCTTCGTCCACACAGCAGCATTGATTCGATGAGGCCACAACACAGAGGCTGCTCTTTGCATGGACAGGGTCACAAGCATCCATGCCGACAAGGATGGCGTCATGTACCGTATCACTTTCTCCACCTTACATGGCCATGTACCCAGCTCTTTAATTCTTGGTACATCGAATTCTCTGTCAAGCCAGCTATCTAAAGGACCCACCACCAACGTCAGCATATCAGAGCACGCCAGAACTTTGGAAGAACACACTAACATTGGGATGCAGGAAGACGATGCATGATCAAAATTATCATAATATTTCCGAAGACACCAAACACACAAGCACAGCAGGGTTACCAAGTCTATAGATTATGTCGTATGCACGTCTGTATGGTCGGTACAGATCAGACCACCCCATGTTTGCACTGTCTAACACATACTTCTACTGATTTGGAAGGAGACGGGGTTATGGGAGGTAGTAGTTTAATTCACTTCAGGCCTTTGTATGCTGTCATATAACTGGTGTGGTGATTTCACGTTATGAATTAAAATAAACACACACGCTGCCACTCAGTCAACACTTACGAGGTCCAGCACCTTTAATAAAGGAGAGGAAAGTGTCATGTTTGATTATTATAACCATGGCATTTTCATCACCAACAGTTCATATACCAGACTGGTTGATTTGTCTTTCTAGCCAGAGATTTCAATAATTAGACGAAAAAGCATGGCACTCTGTTCAATAACAACCATGACTTAATGGAAGTCTCATTTCGTGTGTGTGTGTGTGTGTGTGTGTGTGTGTGTGTGTGTGTGTGTGTGTGTGTGTGTGTGTGTGTGTGTGTTAGGTCTTCAATTTAACGTCTATACACATTATGTGGTATTAGACGAACCTAATCTATAAGAATAACATTAACAAAACAGCAAAAAAAAGGACAACTAACTATAAAACATCGAAGAATAACCGGTCGTAACAAGGACGTTACTAAAATACCAGTTCCCATTTTACAAAACAGAAAAAAAAAAATAGGACTTTGATGCAATGAAACAGCAATTTTACACATCAGTGATAAATCGGTTACAACTGTATCCAGAGAACAATTAGGCAGAGATGGTAGATGAGGTTTTAACTGCTTGCAGTGGGAAAGTATGTGAGAATTAGTTATCATTTCACCACAAAGGCATGTTATATTTTTGCAAAACTTTGTCTTAAAAGCGTTTAGTTTGATCTTATATATTAGCGAAATTATGATCCGAGAAAACGGCAAATTACATTGATAAAAAGAATGAAGTGTGTCAAAGTTTAATAGCTGGTTTATGCGTGTATCAAGAGAACATCCCGAATTTTGTTGTTTTTTTTTCCAAAAATGTTTTCAGCATGCATTTTCTAGAAGACTGTATCCCTCATGGATAGGCAATGGGATACTGATAACCTCCTAGCCGCTAGTATTTTTCGCTCCCCGTTTTGCTGCTCTGTCTACTCTCTCGTTAAACTGAATCCCACAATGAGAAGGAACCCAACAGAAACTAATTCTTGTACTCCTAATAATCAAGATATGTATTAGGTGATAAATATCTGTAATCAGATCATGTCTTACTATAGGGCTTGTTTTACTAGGGCGAATAAAACCGACTTTGAATCGACACAAAGAGGACTTGGAATATTGGATTTGAAAAGTCAAGTAGAAAATACAAAGCCATTAGAATGGCAGTTTGTTCTGCTGTAAAACATAGATCTGTTTTTTCCAAGATAATAAGATTTTTTTTTTCAATTTTCAATGAAGGAATTGTAAATGCAGAGCACCTGCTTCTTTGATATTCAAAAGAGACCCATCTGTATAAATTTTAAGACGAAAGGGATACGAATTTTCAATATACTCTTTTACTGTTTGGCCTATCAGGTTTTCATTGTCACTTTTTTCATCGACGTATGGCTAATATCAAATGATGTTCTTTGAAATTCCCATGGCGGGCTGGGAGATGCGGGAAGTTTAGGCCTGTTTATATCGTTGAAGTTAACTTTTGACTCACTGAACAGATCTGAAGTGAAAGTTCCAATAGTTGTGAGTGAAGAAAGTGATTTCGCCCTTTTTTGGGAAACTAATGTCAGATTTCAAACTGACTTCATTCTCAACGTTGCTGTCACGTGTTGAAATTCGTAAGACATATTTTGCGACAGCTAGCCGTCGATGTTCATCTAATGGTAATACTCCAACTTCGCTATATGTTCCCAAAGATGATGCATGATACGTCACACCAAGAACCAGTTTGAAATCTTTGCAATACAAATTTTGCATATTATTAAGTAAACTTTTTGGAGCACTGAAAAAGACTTCCTGCCCGTAAGAGAGTCTAGAACGTATCGGTGACAATGCCAGCTGTTTCAGTACATTAGCATCTTGGCCCCAGTTTTGTTTCTGTATAACTTTTAAAAAGGTTAAGCTTTTTCGAGCCTTTGTTAATAAATATTGTATATGATAATTCCACGACAATTTTGAAGCAATGTATACTCCGAGAAATTTCACCATTTGTCTGTATTCTATAGACTCGCCATTTATTTGAAAAATGAGTAACTCTGGTGGATCTGGCCCACTATTCAAAAGTAGAAGATTTGTTTCTTTTCCGGTGATAGCATTGATCCATTCTCCTTCATGTATTTACTTAGTTTGTCGAGTTCCAGTTGATATAATTTTTTTAAAATAGTTAAGCTGTCTTTGGGGTGTTTTCCTTTTCATAGTAACTTTCATCCACATAATATGTTATCTGCATATTGTACTAGTACAACATTATTCGATAAAGACTGTGGCAAATCATAAAGCAAAACATTAAATAAATAAGGGGCAATAACTGACCCCTGTGGGATTCCCATTTTAGGAAATCGAAGGGTGGAGTACTTGTTGCTAACATTTGTCTGCATGCTTCTTTCAGATAAAAAGTTCTTAATATAACCATGTATATTTCCAGATAGACCAATACTTTTTTTAGTTTGTATAGTAATCTATCGTGCCACACGTGATCGTAGGCTTTCTTTATATCAAAGAATATGGCCAGTATATTTTTCCTACGAGCACACTGATGTTTAATCTGCGTAGTCAGTTTAACTAAATGGTCAACTGTACTTCTCCCCTTCCTAAAACCAGCTTGGTTAGTGGGAATAACTTTTCTTTTATCACAGTAATGAGTTAATCTGTTTAGAACTATCTTTTCTAGCAGCTTCCATGTGTGTGATGTTAGAGCAATAGGTCTGTAATTGTTTATATCATTTTTTTTGACTTTCCTTGTTTAGATACTGGAACTACGATTGAGTGCTTCCATATTTGGGGAATACAGCCCTCATCCTAGCATGTCTGTAATAATTCGTGCAGCAGTATTATCCAGTTATATGGCAGATGTTTTAATAAAATGATGGATATTGCATCTGCTCCAACAGTGGTTTCTTAGCGCTTGAAGAAAATAGAGTATCTTTTAATTCTCTTAAAGTAATTGGAGCATTGATATGATTTGCGTTATCTGCTACAGGATCTTTGTACATATCTTTTTGGGCCTCATTCACCCTAAACGTTCTGATTTCATGTGGAAGTTTACTAGGAAGCATTGTATCTGAAAAAGAGTCAGCGAACGACTCAGCCTTTTGTAAGTTTGTAAGAAGATCATTGCCTTCAATCCTGATTGGATATAATGGTAGATGTATATCCCATTTTTCATATCATTATTTTTTTTTCCATATCTTTTGTGCGCCTTTATGGCTGTAAACCTCATCTGTGCAAAATGTAGCCCCAGTACTGCCGTTTCAATGCGCTATGGTTTTTATTACCGAGTGAATTTGCTTTCCTAAGTGGAATGTGATTTTCTGTGTTTTTTTTTTTTCATCCTGTAAGTAGACTTTGAATAAACGTTTTTTTTCATTTACAACTTTCTCAAAGGCTTCGTTCCACCAGATGTTTCCCAAATGTTTGTTAGACTTCAAATTAGAATACTTGGGTATGGAACAGTCAGCAGCTTGCAACACTGTGTCCGTGAACTTTGAGCAAAAAGTATTGATATCATCATCTCTTATGTCATTAGTATTTTGTGATTTCAAAATATTTTTAAATAAGTTCCAGTCAGCACAGTTACAGTTATATTTTGCTATGACATCTTCATCTGTACTATCCTGGGCTAGTTTATCATTTAGCGTGATAATAACGGGTAGATGGTCACTTCCTAAGCTATCTGTAAGCATGTTCCAGTCACTATTTGGTACGAGAATGGGAGAAATAAGAGACAGATCAATAGCAGAATCTCTTTGATTTGGTAAATCAGGGATCCTCGTAGCTCCCCCATCATTTAGTAGATAGAGGGAGGCATCAACTATATTTTCAACAAATCTGTTACTACTCACATAAATGTTATCATTTTCAAAAAAAAAAGTGAGTGAGCGTTAAAGTCACCCGCGATTATTCATTTCTCATTTGAATCATGTAATGGACGTAACCATTCGGTATTTTCCTCATTTGGGCTTTAGGTAAGTATACACTAACAACATTTATCATAAATGCTTCATTGAATTTAACTTTGGCTGCGCAGGAGTATAGATTCGATATATTCACTGGTGCTGGCGACGGGCATACGGTGTAATTAACCTTATCATTAATATAAATAGTTGTTTGAACTTTTCTTTCTTGATCCATCCTTTCACAGACTGGAGGATAGTAAAAGTTCGACAGTTTGGGCAATTTAGTTCGAGTGACATTTAACGACAGTAAAATGAGAATCTGATATCTGTAAGAAGCAAGATGTTGAATAAGGTAAGGCAGGTTTGTATGTAAAGACCTGCAATTCCATTGCATAATACTTATATAGCTTTTGTTTCCCCCATAGCTATTAACAGTTCTTAGGAAAACTTTGGGGAAAGACAATAACAATAATACAAAACGTACCGATGAAGTATACTAATAAATATCAATACGTGACAGATATACTGAAGAGAGAGAGAGAGAGAGAGAGAGAGAGAGAGAGAGAGGAGAGAGAGAGAGGAATTCTAAATATAATAACGATGCACAAAGAATAAACGCAGCGGATAACTAGTTGCAAAGTCACCAGAACGGTCCTTTGCTGTCCGCAGTTAAAACAATGTTAATACAGATTGGTCCAGTTTTTAAAACCAGTCTCTCAGTACATCAAAGGGATTCTGCCACGGGTTCCGTTCCCCAAAGTAGCGTGAAAAAACTGGGGTTTGGGTAGAAGCGTCTGGGTAGTTGATGACGTGGGCGCCTTAAAGTTTTCTTCGGCTGCTCCCAGAACAGCTGTCTCAGGTGTCGCCCCCGGTTTCCCGCAAGGACACTGTCCCCTCTTGCTGTTTGATGAATCCCGTCTTTCTTCAGCCCTCTGGTATGCATGTTGCCATGGTTGACAAAAGAGACTCTTTCCATCCCAAACAGTTCTGTGGAGACCAAATCATTGGAATAGTTCACGTTGGTTTCCATCTTAGTATCTCGTAGAGGCGCCATTTTTGCTGCAACGATTTTCGTTTTAGGATGTCTGGAAGATATGACTCTGATGGAATCGGCGAAGATTTTGCTGCAGATTTTGGGGTCAGACTTTTTAATATCATTGACTCCACAGTGGATGACAATGGCTTCTGGCGATTTCTTTGAAGAAAAAAAACAGAGGACTCTTGCTTCACTTGATCATTCGACGTCTGAGCCTTGAAGGAGAGTGCATCAAAACCATACGAGTATCCTAGTCTGTCCGTATCAACTCCATTCACCACTGAATCGTGTAGAAAAGTGACCGTCGGCATGTCTTCTTCTTCGTTCTGGTGCTGATGACTTTTGCGTATTTTCAAACTGACGTCACCAGGTTTTACGCTGACGTCATTTGTTTTCAGAAACAAATACGCCAGTTCTTTTCTTTAGATTTTTTTTTTTTTTTTGACATTTCATTGCTAATGGTGGATTTTGATTTACTCAATGCCGAGAGTGATTAGCTGGACTGACTGAAGATCTCTGCGTCTTACAAGCTTCTGCGTAGGACTTAACGGCTACGGAATTTGTGCGGGGCAACTTACGTTGTTGCCCGTCAAGTCCTTCGTGCCCAGATCTTTCGTTGCAAGTTCTTCAGTTAGTTTCTTTACACTGTTTTCGAGACACAAAACTCGATCACACAAATTTTCGATAACTGATTTTAGATTTAGAATGATACTTGCTGTGTCTTCCGTTTCTGTCTTGGTGTTTTCACTGCAGCCGTTGGTGTTAGCTTCAGCCTGATGTTTTTTCTTGATGGTCTCGGTCTAACATTTCTTTGCCAAGTGACGCACTTTCTTCCGTTTTTTTCTTCGATGTCTTTCATGCCTTTCGTTCTTGTATATGACGCCCGACCTCCGAGGCTTCTTGATCTTGTCATTCTTGTCATGTTGATGCTAGTATTGCTAAAAACTTTGGACAGCATCTGTTCAGTTGCTGACAGTGTCCGCCATCTTAAAACGGAAGTGTGTGTGTGTGTGTGTGTGTGTGTGTGTGTTTAACCTTCGCCGCACCGAGCTTCTGACTCGAAGATTCATCCCAAGGTGGGCCTCTCAGACCCACATACCGCCAAAGAAGCAATGGGCTGTTTACCCCTTAATAATCCTAGCGTGGGCCTGTCAGACCCACAGGGTTGCAGAGCAGGCAAGCGAGCGATAGGGCGTAGGGCTGAATTTCAGCCGTCACCAGTGCTTCTTCACTACTTTGGGAGCGCTGGATGTGCTGGGACCTGTAGAAGCAGCAGCCCGCTTCTTTCCTGCCTTTTGTTGTTGGGGGTGCCCTTGTGAGGCAGAGCCAGACTTGGCCTTACCATGGAGCGCAGGTTGGGGTGCTTTTTCTGGGTGCTGGCCTGGTCAGTTGAGCGACCTGAAGCTCAATATTTTGAGTGGCCTGAGTTGCTGCCTGGAGAAGGCTTCTTGACATCCCCACATTTTCCATCCGACGTTTGATCTGGGCGTACATCAGATGCTCACTAACGTTCAGAAGGAAGGATGTGCGGTTATCTCTCTTTGACAGAGGGTCCTGTGGAAACCTCATGGTCCAAACACAGCGAGCAGCAATTGTGGCCAGGTCAACGAGGTTGCAGAAGAGGACCATGGGGCCACCGCTGTGTTTTACGCCTGACAGTATAGGCATGGGCCATCTTGTCCAGTGTGTCTACAGCACCCTTGGTGGAATTGTAGAAGAGCACCATTTCAGGCTTCTTCTTGGAGTTTGTCTCTATGTCTTCAACAATGCCAGTGGGGTGCATCGTGCTGAGAACAACTACACTCTTCTTTTTTTTTTGCTTTGGTACTTGACCAGAGTGGCATCTCCGTTGAATGCAAACTCACTCTGATGCAGAGAGGAGCTTTCTTTGCGGACTTGAATGAATCAGGAAGGAAGCGTTTGTTCCCTCTAACTGTGCCAACTACGGTCAGGCCATTCTTGAGAAGGACTTCAGCAAGACTGAGGTCGGTGAAATAATTGTCACAAGTGACATTTCTTGCAGTCTGAAAGAATGGCGTGGCCAGTTCAATCGCAATGTTGCGGCCAAGATTCACCTGTCTCTCTTGACCAGCTGGCCGTCCAAGATATGGAATGCCCAGCAGAGGGAAATTCTGCTCGGCATCAGCCACCCAGAAAATCTTTATCCCATATCTATCTGGTTTTGATGGCAAGTACTGAAGGAACTGACACCTTCCCCGGAATGGGACCAGCTGCTCGTCAATAGTGAGCAGAGGGCCTGGGATGTAATGCTCTCTAAGAGCCTTCATAAAGTCATCCCATATGTCCCGGAAAGGGGCAAATGGATCCCTCTGTCTCCTGGAAGTCCTGGTCGCCTTGTCATCAAATCTGAGGTACGTCATAAGTTCCTGAAATCTGTTGCGGCCCATGCAGGCCCGAACAATGCTTGGGCCATACACAGCATTCCATATATGGCGAACAGAAAGCATGTTTTGCTTTCTGCAGCCAAGAAAGATGAGAATGCCGAGAAGACCTTTGCATTCAATGTCATCCATGGGGATCCCTTTTTCCTTCAGGACCCGCTTTCCCTCAAGATTGGTGAACTTCACCACATCTGAGATGATCTTATCAGACAGAAAAAAGACGAAAGGCATCAGAGGGGTCTGAAACGTGCTGACATCCTATGAGCTGAGTGGGGGGTGGCCTGAATATGTTTTTGGATGATGTTCTGCCTGCTTTATTTTTTTGTGGGGGGGTCACTTTGCCACTTGGTCCCATCTTTGGCCGTTT
>JADBJO010012256.1:13925-23925 GCA_016801955.1 Conus betulinus
TTCATTTTGTTATGGAGAGTCCAAAATTGTATGATCTTAAAGATAATTTTTAGTTCTATCAATTAAACTCTGTTTTTCACTTGACTCTCCTCCAAGCGTCCAACTGGAGGCTGGGTACACTCATATGGTCGCCTGCATCCGACTGGATGTCAGGAGTCAATCTCCATTCAAATCTACACATTCGGCTTGTATCTGTCTATACACACTAAGTGTAGACAGAATATTTTAAAGCTATTTCCTTCTTGTATCTTATGCTGCTTTGACCAACTGTATTTTGAATGATTGGGTGAGTTTTCTATATATATATATTTTTTTTTTTGCTTACCACTTCATGAGCCAGTGAAATGGATGTTACAGTGAGATACATCTTATATATGAAATCTGGGTAAGTATCTCTAAAAGTATATACACAAAAGCCACTTGAGTTTATGTAACTGCAAAAGTATATTCGTCTTCATTCGATACATGCATTTGATACATGCATTTGATAACAAATGCAGTAACACATCCTTCAGAATGAGAGATACCACTGATGAAGTGAAGAAGGATCTGTTTTGGCCCCTATTTATCAAAAAACCATGTATCACTGGGTGATTCACGTACAACAAAATGTAATATGTAACAGAAAAATTACGTCTTTGTAATATGTGCCCCTTTTATACACAGATCCACAGCTATGACTGTTTGAGTACTGCAGCCCCAATCTCCAAATGAAACAGTGAAACATGCTAGGCTGGGAAAGTAGCAGAGGCAGTTGGTACGAAACAGGCTGAAAGGGTTAAGCAATCTCTCTTCATAGTAGTGACGGATTTAGATTTGAAAGACAATAAACTTTATTATAATATATAGATTCTGTTCTGTTTTCCTCAAGAAAAAAAAATTCTAGCTATGTTGTTTACATATATGATATAAGCCACACACACAAAAAGCAAAACAATGATGTCACCAAATGTTTTCACTGCTTGTTAAATCAAACAACTTAGCATGTTTTATGGACATTTACCAATCCATTCTGTTTTTATTTTCACATGTTGTGATTGTTTATCCTCCAACTCCAAGGCCTTAAAAGAAATAGAGAAACAAAAATCCAGTATCCTTCACTTTTTAGTATCACCCATGTGCTCTTAAATTATCATTGTGCTTATTTCAACTAAAAGATGAAACTGATCTGAGTGATAATATGCAAATCCTTTCAGAGGAGGACAAAAGAACCTGAGTCATCTTGTTGCACTCTCATCCTGCGTCGAGGGCCTCATCTGCGAGCCCCAGGTGGGCCTTCAGGTGCCCGTGCTGCTGCTGGCTGTTGTGCTCCCTGTCTCTCCCTGGCTGCTCTTCCATCTCTACCTGTTAACACTGGGACACTGTTTTGAAAGTAAATAATCATTTTTAAAAAGTGAAAAGAAAGCAAGACTACCTATGACTATGACAGCAAGGTTAACTATGCCTGCAAGGCTATGTGATGTCAGCAAGGTTAAGTGCGACAGCACCACTGATTATGTCAATCAAACTATGATGGCAAGAGCAACTATGACGGAAAGGCTATGACAGCAAGACTATTCACTGTCTCACTCAAATAGCAAACTCTACTCATGGCAGAAATTCTTACCTCTTTGACTTTTATCGCAAATGTCGTGAGCACTCTTTCAATCTCATTTTTCACAATTCAATCAAGGACCAAAAGTTCACAAAACTGACAATGAATCTTTATACTGGTCTCTGATTTCACCTGAAATCACCACACCTGAAATCACAACCTTCAAAATAAAGCACCAGTGCCACAAATATATTACAAATCTTTTTCTGTTTTAGGTCAGGAAATAACATTAAGTCCCCACTCTGCCCTTTAATGGACACTGCAATTCAAATCAGAGGTTCTCCTCTGCAACAGGTAGCCATATAATCTACTCTAGCCTGGAGAAGGACAGGGTTCTGCCAGGTTCAATCTGCCCAAGACAGACTGATCATGTGGAAGAGGAAAATACAGAGATCGTTCTGGATCAGTGAAAGCCCACATGAACAATGACCTTGCAATTCGTCATCTCCTTCAAGACAGATGCCAACAGCTTGCTACTAGGAGTGGGGGGGAGGGGGGGGGGGGGGGGCATGGCCGTTCAGAGCAAGCCACTTAGTTTTTGAGAGGCAGGGGAGTTTACAGCTGGCCCGCAGCTGCAGAGGCCAAGCCGTGAATGCAGGTCAGGGAAAGTGGTGTTTTCTGCAGGCTGCTCCCCACCAGCCAGCTAGCTGTGTTGTACTCGGCGAACTGAATGTCATCTGTGTAAAGCCGGTCTGGCAACAACATGTTTGGCATTGCTGAGCGGCCATTACAAGTGGGGCTGTTAGTTTGATCATTAGTGGTTGTCATGAAAAATGTGTAATATATCTGTGCTCTTGAGATGACTGAATAGGCGAATTCCCACCAATTCTTTTGATACCAAACTCAGCTAGGTTTATTTTTCCTGTAGATAATGTACATACGGCATGAAAGCTTGTACACAAGTGGTCAGACGATATTCAAACAATGACTTCACACACACACAATTGTGCAAAAATGACGTCATCACTTTGTGGAGTGTGGGGTGGAGTGAAAGAGAAAGAAAGAGAGAAGAGAGAGAGTTTTAAAGTAAATTAAACCCCAAAATGCTGGATCAAGCACTTTCTGTCTCTGTCTCTCTGTCTCTGTCTGTCTGTCACTCTCTCTCTCATTAATGAGAGAGAAAGAGAGACAGAGAGAGAGTATGAGAGTCTCTTACAAACACACCAATAATACACAGTATAACAGGATTTCACATGTACAAATGGAGATAAATCACATCAAAAAACCACACACACACACACACACACACACACACACACACACACACACACACACGCACACACACAAGGGTAAGAGGGTATACATCTGAAAATGAAATTATTTACAGGATACTGATTTTATAAAAGGTCTCAATACAGACAATGATTTCAGTCCAAGAATTAAAACATATAATCTCATGTAAAGCATAGCACACAGTCATGTCAAGAGTACTTTCCATTTACAGTAACTACAGATTATCTTTGTTAATCAGTCAGCCAATCAGCAAATGTCTTAACATCTATTCTGCCAGAAGCAAAGCCTTGAAAATGCTGATTGGATCATGCAGTCTGCTTTTCTTAGTCGCCAAAATGGCACTACTGGAGACAAATACAAACAAATGTATGCAAGGCAACCTGAAATGAAAATAACAAAAACAACAAAACCGAAGCCCAGCTACTTTCTCAAATTGTTTTTCCTCCAACACACACAACCTGAAAAGACTGACAAAATGCCAGTGCTGACTCACCATTAGCAGAGTAGACCAACACAAAAAGTTTCTGAACAGCAATAGTTGACTGAGTTAGTTTTAGTGGCAAACAGTGAAACTATTCAAACTTATTGTCACACAATGTTACACTTAGCAGAAAACTTGCAACTTATTGTTTTGCCATGAAAGACAGTAATCAACCCTTGTCCACTATCAAAAGTTCAAGGAAAATAGATCATACTGTGTATCAACTCAGCGCCCATTGTAAGCATTTCATCTCGCCAACTGCTACAAGTTGTACTCTGTTCATTTTGGAGCTCATGATCTGAGTTTTGACACAGTCTTGAGTCTAGTTCACACTAATCACAGTGTCAAGACGACAACAACAACAATAAAAACATTAAAAAAATCAAACTTCAACTGTGACACATATTGACAAACATACAACAATCATATTCATAATCAATGAATCACTATTTTTTGGTTTTGGTTTTCTGTTTCTTTCTCTGTTTTGAAATAAAATATGGTAGGGTGGTTGCAAGTTATTCAAAACTACGTTTTTAATTATCTGAAACACAGTTATAATAAAGTTATCCAGCCATACTCAGAGAGTCCTCCTAATCATAACAACATCAACTTTATCATATGGGCTGTGGCAAAGTAGTCTTAGGGCATACCCAAGAGCCCGATCAAAACCAACGATTTTCAATTTGATCTTACAAGTGCAGGATGCTCAATCTCATCTTCGTGCCTGCCACTTTGCACACAGACCTTTCATACAGACTAAATCTGCTGGGTTTTTGCGGATCAATAGAGGTAGCAGAGACAGCAAGCAGCCAGCGCACAGGTCAGCCAGGCAAACAATCTTGAGACAGACCAAAATTGATGTTTCTCTTCTCTTTTATGTCAGCAAGGATGGTCAGCAAGCATCTGTCAGCGAGACCCGTCAGCAAGAACAACCCCGAACACACACACACACTCTCCTTTTATACATGCTCGTCGTCAATCGATCTAACGACCAACACTACCACATCACCCTAACAACATAACATCGAAACAAATCTAACAACCAACTCTACAACATCATCCTACCAACATGACATCAAAGCAAATATAATAAATAATACTATAACAAACCATTGATAAACTCATTTAATAGTCTCATTCTAACCAATAACTATTAAACGAAACTTAATCAAGTTTCCGATGATTTGCTTCCTAAAACAAAATGTAAAGAAGTAAATCATCGTAGCAACTAGACCTTAGCAACTGGAACAAAATTAATATTTCCAAATAATTGATTTATCTTTTTCGTTGATGTTTTCGTTATTAATGTATGATTTATGTTCGACCTAAGAAAAACAACTTAAATGTTTGCTTGTTTCGATGAAACTTATATAAATTTACCTATCTTCCATGGAAACATATTCTATTTCGGATCTACAAACTGATCTTTATGATTAAGAGCATTTGACGTCATTCGTTTCTTTTCGAGTGATTTCTCTTAGCTGAAAAAATCGCAAGCAACTTTTCTTCACTTAGAACTCCACAGGGCAATCAAACATCACTCATTCACTGTATTGGACAGTGCGACTCCCGAGTTTCCTGTTTTCGGTTTCAAACGTAAAAATCGGATGAACATTGGGTGTGGATTTAAGTCAGGTGCTTCGCAAACATTTTTGTATATAATTCTTACCTGTACTAAATCTGGATATAAGAGTGACCATCAGAAAGATGAGACAAATCACAGCAGCTGTTACAATATACGCCGTGAAAGAATCAACTACTGCCATGTTTACGCTTGATAACAGAGAGTACACTCCCTTGAAGCTTTTCCCGAGGAGTTAAATTAGGTCCTAGAAGTACAAATCGGCTGTAGTCCATAGATACAAATTAGAAAATCTGTCGCATTGTCGTGAGTTTGCTCACGGCGGTGCGCACGGCGGTGCGCACTGAATCGAGTTCTCAAACCAGTATATATATATATATATATATATATATATATATATATATATATATATATATATATATATATATATATATATAAAGGGTATTTATATAGCGCCTATCCTCGGTCACAGACCAAGTTAGAAACACACTATCTCACTCACTCAACAGGCAGCCTACCCAGGTAGAGCGGCCGAAGAGCAGCCTGCTGGCGCTCATTCAGTCGTTTCCCGTACCAATCAAATATCAGTCACTCATTTTCATTTATATCATTTATTCCTCCAGTTTCTCACATAGGATGCGTGCAATATTTTTACGTGTCCTCCATTTCCACCGGTACACAATGGCGCACGATAACAGTAAGTGACAATTTTTGTGGCTTGATAAGAAATACGAGGCGGCTATCATCAATCTACATTAATTTTGCCAGGACAGCGGGGAACCCCCATGCTCTTTTCAATTTTCAACTGCCGTGGGTTCTTTAACATGTGCAAGGGGCCAGGAAGGCACACGGGTCCGACTCGCTTACAGTCCCCATCCGATGGACCTGACGTTCAGTTCGATTTGTCATTCAAACTGGTAAAGAAAGGGCGAGAAAGGCATGGCTCGAACCCACGCACGTCTCACACGTTGGATCGGCAGGCGAACGTCTTAACCACTCTGCCACCTTTCTTCCTAAAGTTTCTAAATGAGCGCCTAGTCCTCAGGAGGCGTGCTGATTAGGCTATGCCTTAAATATCTAACATCTGCCTTCCTACTATACTACCTCCTCGCCAAGAGAAACGTGGACAAACGAGTCACAAGATAAAACACAACGCATTTCGACCTCTTAGGTCTTCTTCAGGCAAGACAAATGAATAAGACAACGAAAATGAACGAATTTGGTACTCAGCTTCGATCTCTTCACTCTTCAGCGTAAGGTAGGCAGGCAGTCATTTAGGGCTATGGTCACTAAATGTCATCACGGTAAGAACAGTCTGTATCATGATGGGGCGAAGAGTTAACATACTCATTGATTATTTACTGTCTACTTCTGTCTTGTCTGATTTGAGGTTTTCCTTTGATGCCAATTATACCGGAGTTACCTGTATTTTTTTTTACCGTTCGTCTGTATGTTTGTTTTCTTCTTTCCGTAGAGTGTCCACAATCATAAAGTTGATTATTCTGACACTTGCTTGTGTATGGCCGTTTTTTTCCCCGCCATTAAGGCAGCCATATTCCAGCTGACTACATTCAAGAATGAAAAAGTTGTGCAGTCTCGAATAAAAATGTTAATTTGTGTTCGTTCATTTCCCCGTGTACATGTGTCATATAACAGGGTATATGAGCAAGCTTTGGACAACTTTATTCGGGATGCCTCCTTGTTGATTTTGTACGATCTGTGTTGGCATTTCTACCATGTCATTTGGTGTCATTAGCGGCAATCATTTTGAGCTATGGGGCACATAATTTACATAATCACGGGAGCAAAAGCTACGTTTCTTATTCTGTATTTACTGTTTACTATTCCTGCCTCTTTTAAGATTTACTTTCATACCAGTCAGACCGAGGTTATCTGCATTTCTTTGTTTTTTTTTTTTTTTTTTTTTTGTCTGCTCCTCCTTGTGTTTATTTATCTATAATCAAAATCGGAAAGGCTGTGCCACTCTTGAATAAACGTTTATATTCGTTCAATTTTTCAAAATTAATTGTTGCTGCTGTGTACATGCGTCAGGTAACGGATGGGCGTATGTGCAAGCTTGAAAATTGTTTATTCTGTGTGCATTGTTTTGGCGTTTTTGCTGGGCAATTTGGTGTTATGTGAAGCAGTCGTTCGGTGCAATGGGCACGTGATTTATATCGCTCTGGAAGCAAGGGTTAGCGTACTCTTTCGTTATTTACTGTTTACTATACCAGTTAAAGTGAATTACCTGTATTTGTTTCTGTTCATCCATGTGTTTGTTTGACTATAATTAAGATTGAAAAGGTTGTGCCAGTCGTGAATAAATGTTGATTTGTGTTCATTTCTTTCTCTTGTTGTTGCGGCTGTGTGCATGTGTCAGGTAGATGGCAAATGAGCAAGCTTGGAACGTTTCTTTTTTTTTTTTTTTGGGGGGGGGGGGGGGGGGGGGGGGGGGGGGGGGGGGGGGGGGGGGGGGGGGGGGGGGGGGGGGGGGGGGGGGGAGTCTTTCTTTTGTTTGTTCTGTCTGATCTGCGTTGGAATTTCTGCTCAGGCGATTTGGTGTAGTAAGCAGTGATTGGGTATGGGTGTGTAATCTATATCGTGATGGGAGCAGGAGCGACCCTACATATTAA
Organism: Conus betulinus; assembly: GCA_016801955.1. Lineage (NCBI taxonomy): Eukaryota > Metazoa > Mollusca > Gastropoda > Neogastropoda > Conidae > Conus > Conus betulinus. The sequence goes on from JADBJO010012256.1 coordinate 21,449, forward strand.
TTTTGTTATTTATGGTTTACTGTTCCTGCCTCTTTAATATTTCCGAGATTAGCTAGGTTTGTTTCTGTTTGTCCAGTTGTTCGTTTGACTTTACTCAAGTTCAAAAAGATTGTGCCTGTCTTGAATGCCTGTTTCATTCGTTCATTTCTCCAGTTGCTGTTTTCGTTGTGTTCATGTGTCAGGTACAAGGTATATGAGCAACCATGAACACTTTTTTTATACGAATTAAAAAAAAAAAAAAAAATCTCCTTGTTGGTTGTGTGTACTCTGTGATGACATTTCTTGTAAGCAAGTTGGTGTTGTAAGCAGCAACTGTTTAGAGCTACAGGTGTGCAGTTTATATCATCATCGGAGCAAGACTTACCCTACCGCTCGCCATTTACTGTTTACTTTCGCTGCCTCATGTAAGATTTTCTTTCATGTTAATTAAACGAAGTTTCTTTCTCGATTTGTTTTCGCTCGTCTCTGTGGTCGTTTGACTATAGACCTATTCAAGACCGAAAAGGTTGTGCTAGTCTGGAATAAATGTTGATTTGTATTCGTTCATTTCTCCAGTTGTTCTTGCTTCGAACATGTGTCAGGTACAGAGTATATAGGCAAGGTTAGAACATCCTATTTCTCTGGGCGTCTTTATTTGTTATGCGTGTTCTGTGTTAGTATTCCTGTCAGGTGATCTGGTGTTTGAGCAGCAGTCGCTTGGAGCTATGGGTGAGTAATATCTATGTATTATGCACAGGGATAAGCTCTACACACACACACACACACACACACACACACACACACACACACACACACACACACACACACACACACATCAGATCTCTCTCTCTCTCTCTCTCTCTCTCTCTCTCTCTCTCTCTCTCTATATATATATATATATATATATATATATATATACACATACATTTATGAACATATGCATACATGCTTGAATTCAGGCGTATGCTTACATTAGCGCGCGCGCGCGCGCGCGTGTGTGTGTGTGTGTGTGTGTGTGTGCGTGCGTGTGTACGTGCGTGCGTGCGTGCGTGCGTGCGTGCGTGCGTGCGGGGGGGGGGGGGGGGGAGGGGGGGGGGTGTTTGAGAGGGGAGAGTGGGCATAGATTTGAAATCTATTCTGGGGTTTGGGGTTTTGAGTGGGACCGATCGGATGGGTTTTGTCAAGCGTTCCATTACAAGTGTAAATAAAAGTAGTTTGTGATGAATATAATACTGATTGGGGATGAAAATGGCAATGGAAAATAACGATCATGAAAAAGAAAAGGAAAGTAGAAACAGAAATCATACCACATAAAAGTAATTGTAAGATAATCAATGGACAAGCAGACTTAACAAGGTAGAGTAGAAGAAGAAAGCTATAAGAATAACGGCTTGCCCTTGAATGCCAAATTGGCAGATTCTCTCCCCCAACATATCTGACGGGTACCATCGAATATATGGCTGTTAGCCTACACCGCCGCGCACCTTGTTTGTTTCATAGGTGCTTGCGCGCGTATGTTTATTACTAAAAAGCTATAGGATAAAACCGAAATATATAGAACTGCACATTAAATACTTATCACCCTGCTAATCAACAAGTGCTCAAACCATCAGGCAGCATGTAGGACCATTTGGAGGTCTGCTGACATCAGTCAAGAAAACAGGAGTACGTTGGTATGGCAATGTGACAAGATCCAATAGTTTTCCATGTCAGTGCAGTCCTCGAGGGATTGTTGACAGAGGGAGACAGAAAGGAAAGAGAAGAAACAATTGAATGAACATTGTTGAGTCGACAGGGACATTTTCAGAGATCGCAGGCCTTGTCAACTGACAGAACCAGAGGAACCTGGCGAACCGTTCCTCAATGTGGTGCTCTGATGACTCTCAACGTAATTCAGAGGGGAGAGGGGGTGGGGGGAGGGTATTTCTTGTTGTTGCCTTTCTCAGCTAGGCTTTTTTGTAGGCATTGGTCATATTGATTCCGACACAGTTCAGCATAACCTCCCCTGAAAAATAATATTGAAAATGAAAATGAGGCAGGGAACAGTAAACAATAAACAGTAAATAAGTAGGGTAAGTTTTGCTCTCATAAGAAAACCTAACACAGAGTAACTTTTATTCAAGACTGGCACAGCCTTTTAATCTTGCATAAAGTAAATAAATTTCAAAATGGAGCGACTGATGGCGGAGAACGAAGCAAGTTTAGAAAGAGTGGGGGTTAGTTTCCGCCGAGGACATTGACGAACAAAGTACACAAGACACGATGCATTTCGACCTCTTGGGTCTTCTTCAAGTGAAAACAAAAAATGTAACATTTAACATTAGGACAGTACAAACAAAGAACGAAGAGCGACTTATCTGATGTCCATGTGGTAAGCTGTGAAGAATGGCCATTCTTCACAGCTTACCACATGGACATCAGATAAGTCGCTCTTCGTTCTTTGTTTGTACTGTCCTAAATGTTAAATGTTACATTTTTTGTTTTCACTTGAAGAAGAC
>JADBJO010012256.1:33925-36425 GCA_016801955.1 Conus betulinus
TGTATCTTACTGATCTCTTCCACATGCGATGAATGATAATATTCATTCAGATATCTCTTATAATGCATTATCTTAAATTTCACTATCCTTCATCTGTCTAATTTTCAATGCTTACGCGATGAATTTCGCAACTGATTTTCACAAGTTCATCATCTGATGATAATACGACAGCGACGTTTTGTCTTCTCGCTATATCTAACTGGAAAATTGAACAATTTGTCCGCACTTCATTGTAAGTGGTACAGTGGAACAGAAAGTGTTCGTCATCATCAATAATAATGTGTCTACATGCAGGACAAGGAGATTCTGTGGATGTTTCACATTCAAACCATCTTTCGTTCGCAATAAAACCTAAAGTTCTTATTTAAGCCACCTTGCTTTTTATAGTTTTAATTGTTGTTTTCCTGCTTATTTCTATCTTGTTACCATTCCACACAAAGCTAAAACACATCTTTTGAAGTTTTTGAATTAAGAGGTCAGGGGGGTTGGGTAACAAAATCCAGAGGTGTATGAGCTTAGACAGAAGGAGGGACTTGAGATCAGCAACTCTTCCGACTGGTGTTATACTTCTTTGAGACCAAATTTTGAATAACGTTTTAACTTCTGAAAATTTATCGTCATAATTCATGTTTTCACATTCTTTCAAGTCTTGAGTAAACCAAACACACCGAGTATTTTGAATTGAGAAGGGTTCCATATGATTTTTAGATGAGGACAATACTTTTTTCTTGGAGTTTTTTATGACATCCTAGCCATATTGCTTGCTTTTTTTTTTTTTTTCGCTGTTCATGAGGAGTCCTGAAACTCTTCCAAGTGTGTTAAGTATATTAATAGACTGTTCAACAGAATTTTTGTCGCCATTGTTTACTAATTGAGTGTCATCAGCGAACTGGGATATTTTGTGTTCTACATCATTTATTTTTATGCCTTTTATCTTCTTTTCTTCCTTTATCATTACAGCTAAAATTTCTGCGCAGGTTATGAATAAGTAAGGAGATATAGGGTCTCCCTGTCTGCATCCTCTTTCTGCTTTAAACCACTGAGCAGCCTGGCCATTTACAATAACAGTTGATTTAATATCCTTATAGAATGCTTCTATCCAGTGACATATACTTTCACCAGACCCGAAGGCCCTTATAACATTTAACATAAAATCCCAATCGAGTGAGTCGAAGGCTTTTTCAAAGTCTATAAAGAGCTATACAGAGCACAGTCCAGGGTGGTTTTTCGCATTTAAATAATTAATCAAATCATGAATTAGTCTAATATGTCGCGCCATAAATCTATTAGCCATGAAACCTGTTTGATTGCCCAACGTCTGCATATCTATGTATCTCTGTGTAACAATATTAGACTACATATTTGGTTTGTTTCAGATTTGCCCCCTGCCCCCTCCGTCCCCCCCCCCCCCCCCCCCCCTCCCTCCCCCCCCCCCCCCCCCCCCCCCACCCAGGTGCGCATGCCCCCCGAGGGCTATCCCCGAAACGAAAGGTCGAAAAAAGAAGTCAAGAATGACACAAGGAGCGGACGAAAAAAAAGAAAAGAAAAAAAAGAGCTGGTTGCATTTTGTCTCATGAAATGACCCATTTTCCCAACAACACCATCCCCACAGCGAAAGAAGCCCACAAGGAAAGGCTGAGGAAAGGACAGAGGGTAGACAACAAGCAGTAGCAGCAGTGGCGGAAGCAGCATCAGTGTGCGCGCGCGAAGGAGAGGGGGGGGGGGGGGGGGGGGGGTTAGGGGCAGTGTTCCGCGCGCCCGCGCACAAGCGCACGCGGGCGATCCCGCCAAACCGACATGAGCCCACCCTCGTTCCCAAATCCCCCACCTCAAGCGACATGATATCTGTTGTTCATAGAGTAGAAACAGCGGGGACACTGACCTAGACATTTTGACAATGCTTATACACATTTTGCTGACTAGAATCATCTTTTCTTCTCCTTTCCCTTCTGGTTATGAATATGGAAACAGTCATCGGCTTAGGAAACGGGACCAAAAAAAAAGAAAATCTACTGACAATCGAATGCTTAAATAGTAGTATAAACGAATAATTAAGTCGCTCGCGCGCACACACTCACACAAACACTGGACTACTGTTAATAGCAATAATGGTAGGAGTAACTAATATAAATACAAAAGAAGTATGAAAACGCAAAAGAAGTAAAAAGACATCAATAGAGACCAATGACTGTCGATGAGCGTGCGCGCGGTGCGCGCAATCCATCAGCATTAAATTCTTTTCCAGATAGTGGGGGAACAACTTTCAACGGTCTTATGTAGAGGGATAAATAATCATCATGTTATATGTTCCTGATATGAACGAACAATCTCAACATCTTGCAGAAGATCATGTAATCCTCTGCAACTTCATTCCATCCTCTAAATGCAAGCCAACAGTAAACAGTTTGGAAAAAAAAAAAAATTGAATAAAGATCGTATCAGGATTTTTCAGTAGCTGCTCGTGGTGCACACGCCCGAGCCGCGCATGCGTGCTCCGTCC
>JADBJO010012256.1:56425-59227 GCA_016801955.1 Conus betulinus
GGCATAGAACTACTAAAGTGTTTGATAATGCATCAGTTATGTATTTCTGTGAATTCCTTTCTGTAAGCTGACTGCAGAAGATTCAGAGAAACATCTAGGATTAGGGCCTAAAGATGTTGAAAATGGCGTACAGAACACACGGTGTATAGGACGATGGAGATTTGGGCAAGTGGCTTGACATTAAACAGCTTCAAGTTACATCCCTGTATATCATATCCACCATATTGTATCATATCATATAAATTCATGTCCTGAATCGGATCATCATCCAGTTTATGACCGGTCACAATGATGAGTCAGTCCAACATCGAGCATGTCTGTCGACCCAGGTAACCAAGCATAGCTTTAGAAGCATGTTTTTTCATTTCATCCCAAACTTTTCCCAGTTAATCGAAGTACTGTAATACCCTTACATCTTAACAGAACATCATTGTGAATACAGCAAAACGAATTCTCATATGTCATTCAGGAAATTGAGAATACCTCTCTTTTCATGTTTGTATCCAGTCTTCATTTTAGTGAAGAAACTTTTTTTCTCTCAACTTTAATTGAAAAAGGTTTGAAGGACTTGGATACCCAAAATACTGAACATGAAAACTTATTAATGCAGCTAAATAATCATATCATCTTATTCCTGACCAGTTGATCCAAAGTTGAGAATGTCGGTCTTGCATGTTTTGTATCCAACCATAGCTTTGAGTTTTAAGGCCTGTCTTTGTTTTTGCCAGCTCTTCATTGATTCAAAGTAAACAAACATCTAAATCATGGGTTCAGAACTGTTTAGTATGACTCTCCAGCCATAGCTTTGAGTTTTAAGGTCTAACTTTTTTCCCCAGCTCTTCATTGATTCAAAGTAAACAAACATCTAAATCATGGGTTCAGAAACTGTTTAGTATGATTCTTCAGCCATAGCTTTGAATTTTAAGGCCTGCCTTTTTTTCAGCTCTTCATTGATTCAAAGTAAACAGACATCTAAATCATGGGTTCAGAACTGTTGAGTATGATTCTGGAAAGGGTTTGGAGTGGCTGAAGCTTGTTGGTGACTACTTGGAAAACGGCACCCCGGGCCCGGCATTTTATACAGCAGATTTGAGTGGCCCATTAACACAGCTTTACTGTAGAAAACTCGCATGCTGTGGAGCTGTTACTACAATGTAAACAACAAACAAGTAGGGTAACTCTTTCTCCCATGATGAAATGGATACATGCCGTATGTTTGTTTGACTATGTTCAAGGTGAAAAAGGCTGTGCCAGTCTTGATAAAATTTAATTTGTGTTTGTCGATCTCTTCAGTGTTGTTGCTGTGTAGATGTGTCAGGTACAGGGTATATGGGCAAGCTTGGATCTTCCATCTTTGGAGATTCTTCTTGTTTCTGTGTACTCTCTCTTACCATTTCTACGAGGCAATTCGGTGTCGTAAGCAGCATTCGTTCGGAGTGATGGGCGCATATTTATTTCATCATGGGAGCAAGAATTGCCTGACTGGTTTATTGTTTACTGTTCCATGCCGCATTTGAAATTTCCTCACTACAGTTTAGATTCCTCAGTGACACAACAGGAGATTAAGACGTGATATGCATCGGAAGCTCTGCAGTTAACTCAGTCTTGCATTCATTCAGGTTCGCAAACCTTGTGCCAAGCAAAAAAAAGACTTGGGCTCATTAGTGCCAGTCTACGCTTTAAAGCTTCAGCTGTGGAAATTCGATTCAAAATGAGAATATAATCGATGGAGAAAGAAACAGGGATGTATTGTTTCAGTGCACGCTGAAGGTATTGAAGTCCATTCACATTGTTTCCTGAATGAATGCTTCACTTGGAGTAAGACAACGCTTTTGGTCACGCCACTGTTGCAACAAGAGAGGTTTTGGCTTCTAAGGGAGCTGTTGCCTCATCCCTCATACAATCAGAACCCTAGAGCTCCTTTTAAACTTATTCATATTCCTTCATTTTAAGAAGCACATATGTATATGAGGAACACTGTTTGTGAACTCCAAAGCCGTAATATCGTAGAGTTCATTAGAGTGATTGAGGGTGCTGATGGTGTCACAAGTCAGCGATGTATCGGTGTGAGAAGTCTTCTCACCTTTCTTTCTTTCTTTTCTTCTTTACCTTTTTCTTTATCATAATGCTGTGCTTGGATTATGTGTCTGCAGACTTTTCCAGTTCATAAATTCAAACAAGTATAAGAGCAACTATCATTACAAACACACACCACACATACACACACTTATCAGCATCATTATCTTTTGATATCAACATACATTTGTAAGCGGCATGCACTTATCTCAGGCAATGGCACATATGTCTGTATACCCCCACATGTTCATTCATACACACACACACACACACACAACACACACACAAAATTACGTGTGCTGGCAAGTTGTATACAGCCATTGTGTTGTTGGTTGCAGTGGAAACTTTGACCAGTACAGCAGAGATGACCCATACAGGTAAGTGCAGACTGCAAGAAATCTCTATGTTTCACTGAGTCACTTATCGCCAGTTCATTCATCTACTGTAGCTGCCTGGGTGAGTGTCATTCACTCACTCTGTTGATAATCATGATACTGATACTGAGCGACAGTGATAGCAGCAATGTCAGTGAAGTTTTAATTTTAGCTTGTATGTGTTTTCTTCCTGTGTTTGTTAGTGAAAGCTTTGGTTCGGTCTTTGTTTCCATCTGGGTCTCTGTCAGAGTTAGTGGGTTTCTCACCTTGGTCTGTCAGCTGGGTCTGTGATTGTGTCTGTGCGTCTGTCAGTGGCTGCCTTGGCTTGCTTGGCCTGTCTGTGTCCTCAATA
>JADBJO010012257.1:0-2500 GCA_016801955.1 Conus betulinus
GATCTGAAAGAGTTTTTGTTATATCTGTCTGAGGTCTCTGACATCTCCTGCCAGAGGTCTCTGACATAATCGTTAATTTTGGGTTTCAGATCTGAGCAGGGGATATATATGTTGGACAATTTCTCTGTTGTGGCATTCTTGGCCAAACGATCAACCATTTCATTCCTCCGATGCCAACATGACCAGGAACCAAGCCAGAATAATGTTGTAACCCTCCACTTTCAACTTGGTAAAAAGTTCAAAGAAGTGTAAAAGTTCTGGATGCTGAAGGTTGCGGCCAGCTATGGCCTCCAAAGCTGACAGTGAATCCGACAGAACCAGAAAGTCCCTCTTCTTAGATTGTGAGACTATCCTCAGTGCCAGAACCACAGCTGTAAGTTCAGCAGAGTAAGCAGAAGCATCTGAAGGAATATGTTCTAACAGTATTTGAGGAGGAGCACCAATGCAATAGGCTGCGCATGCCACTCCATCTACAGACTTGGAACCGTCAGTGAATCCTATGCTAATCTAGTCACAATCATAGTGAATAAACACTCACATATAACCAACTGGCCTATGCTAACCTGACCACAATCATGTTGAATAAACAATCATATATAACCGATACCTGGCCACAATCATGTTGAATAAACAATCACATATAACCGATACCTGGCCACAATTGTATTGAATAAACAATCGCATATAACTGACTGTCCTTTGTTAACCTGGCCACCATCATGTTGAATAAACGATCACATATAACTGACTGTCCTTTGTTAACCTGGCCACAATCATGTTGAATAAACAATCACATAAAATCGACTGTCCTATGCTAACCTGGCCACAATTGAGCTGAATAAACAATCATGTTTAACTGATTGCAAATCTTTTGCTAACCTGGTCACAATCATGTTGAATAAACAATCACATATAGATGACTATCCTTTGCTAACCTGGTCACTACTGTGTTGAATAAACAATCACAAATAATTGACTGTCCTTCGCTAAAATGGCCACCACCATGTTAAATAAACACAATATACACTACTCATTCTTAAACACACTCAGACAGAAGCTGAAATCATACATAACAGACTCATTATCACACTTGGACATGCACTGAAAAATAACATTTCTAAACCTTTTACAGTCAACTGAAAGCTTTTAGCAAATGGCCAACATACACATTTCTCAACATCAAATGTCTCAGTTTGTATGTGACCGATACTGTAGAGCTCAGTAAGTTGTGGAAAAGTACCATCACAACTTTCCATTGTCATAATCATTACCATTCTTCCATACAATGATGACAGGGACTACAACTCCCTTGACACTGCAAGTTCTTAATGTGCACACTCAATGCATCCTGCTGCATAGGCATCTCAGACCACTGCTGCTAGTCTAGTCCCGAGACGAGGAGAACCAATCAACCCATGCAATGTTCGAACACAGGGAAACAAGATCGTCTCACTTCCTAACTGAGTGCAATGTCCACTGGACCCCCACTGCCCTCACACTTGTCATTTCATGTTGTTTACAGTTCAACCAACCACAAGGGGCCATGGAACAGCTGTTCCCATGTCAAAACTAATTCCACACATGCATGTCAAAACAAAACACACACACACACACACACACACACACACACAACAGCAGACAACAAAAAATAAACATCATAGAAACAAGTTTCATTCCAAGTATGAAAAAAAATGTTGAAACAATCTTTTCCACAAATTTTTTGATAAATGAAAAGCATTTACCTATTCAGCAAAATGAAAAAACCACAGCCAGTTGATTATCTACAAAAGAAAAAAAAGGCCTTCAAAGGCCTTCTCCTGTACAGCGCTTGTGTTTAACATCATGCAAACACTCAATCAGTCCATGAATTTATGCTTCAAAATGAGAGGCCCTTACACACACACACACACACACACACCACTCACCTCATCTGCAGTCTTGACGACCTTCAACAGTCGGCACACAAAGTGGGCTCTCTGAACGACCTTGACCAAGGTGACCCGTGTAGCCCCCAAAGGTCTGACCAGTGCCTTCTGTTTCTGGCCAGTATTGCTCACACTTGACCTGAAACCGCGGCCAGCACCCTGGCTGGATCAGATGAAAGCCATTTTCCTATCAAAACGTTTTTTAGATACACCACCTAACCAGCAAAGGGCCTTTATCCTACTTGGCATAGAATGTCTAAAACTTGGAAGCACAACCAAAAAACAGGCCTACCAACTTCCCAAAGATAGAAAAAGAGGAAAGAAATTACGATGGTAGTGGGGAACAGTAGAAGGGGTGATAGTGGAAAAAAAACAACAGGAAGTTCTTTAAAGCACCCGTTTCACATCACAAAATAACCAGTTTGCTGCTTTTGAATGCATTTTCAGCAAGCTTTCATTCAGATTTCATTATCAATGGGAAAAATACAGTGAGTGGGGTGGCATTCCAAAGCTTTCAAGCTGCAAAAATTGGATATCAGCTGAAATGAGCATAACTATCATAACTGGGGAAAAAA
>JADBJO010012257.1:5000-40000 GCA_016801955.1 Conus betulinus
TGACTATTAAGTGTCTGCATTCTGTTATAATTTGTCTATCTACTGTCTACTTATTTGTACAATTTGTTTATTTGTTTATTAAGCGTCTACATTTTCTTGCAATTTGTCTATCGAGCATCTATCTTCTGCTATAATTTGTCTATCAAGTGTCTGTATGCTGTTATAACTTGTCTTTCTAGTGACTGCATTCTGTCATAATTTTTCAATCTACCAAATATCTATGTTCTGTTCAAATCTGCCTACCTGTCGAGTAGATAAAATAGTAAACATTACTACTGAATTATCACATTCAGTTAATTTTCTTTTTAATCAAATGTCCATGTCTGTCAAAATTCATCAATTAAGTACTGTAAATCTGTCCACAAAGTATCTGGTTTCTGTTAAAATTCATGAATAAAGTACCAATGTTCTATGAAGATCCCACATTCTGTTCAAAGTTGTCTACAGATATCCACATTCTATTCAAAATTGTCTGAGAAGTATTCACATTTTCTTGAAACCATCTATAAAGTACCTTTATTCTGTACAGCGTTGTCCACAAAGTACCAAATTCTGTTCAAAGTTTTCTATGAAGTACTTACACTCGTTCAAAGTTGTCTATATAAGGGACCCCTGTTCTGTTCAAATTTGCCACTTACATGTCTGCTTTTGCCAAGACAATGTCAACAGTTTGTTCAAATTTGCCATTCAAGTCATGATTTCCTACCAAGGGAGTGGGTAACGTGCAAAACATTGCATTGCAATGCACTGGCCTTGCCCTTCATCAATGGATGTTTTAACAGAAAGACTTAAACATCAGCTCACCTTGTGCAGCGATGTATGCCATGGTCTCAGCAAACCCCTTACAGAACAAAAATAAAACAAAATGAAAATGAAATAAAATACCAAGCACACAGAAGGAACACAGCAAGGCTGATCAAACTTTGCTCCTTCACGATATGTGTAATAATGATACCAGGATGCAAATGGGAAAAGTCCCTGATCCAAAAACTGAATTTTGTCCAATCTGACACCCTGAAAGAGAACTGTGGCCATCATGCAAATGTTCACAAAACAAGAAGAGACCCTAAAACTAGGTTATGGCAAATTAGTGTTATGTAATCTAAATACAATACACTTTTAAAAAACATTTACTAGATTCCATATATGAGGCTATAAAAACTGTTGAATGGTTAACGAAAACGACTTATCAACATATCCTTAACCCACCGTTGAAGTTATACACACACCGATATTTCATGTTTGTTAACCATTTAACTATTTTCATAGTGACACACAAAGATTTTAGCCCACTTAAACCCACTATTAATATTCAATGATACACCGATCACGCTGGTGAGATGGTTAGCGCGACTGGCATGCGGCTGGAAGCTCATGGGTTCAATTTCCATCGGAGCCATTTATTTTCAGATTTTTCTGCCCCAACTGGCTCCTACCCAGAGTTGCGTTTGCTATGGATTCAACTGGGAAGACTGGGGCCACATAGTCCAGTTTCATCCACTCAACAGATGTGTCTCTGAGCGTGTTGCTCAAATTTTCTGACCAACACTGTGGCTGATGCCAGGTTATATTATGAAAGTAAGCATACAGCACAGCCCTGTCATGCAGTATCAGACCAGAATAGATATCCCTCGTGCCATCTTCATTATCTTCCTCATCAATTCACATTTTAAAAAAAAAAAAAAAAATTCTGTGGCCCTTCATGCCCTGCTCTCATGACGACCTCAGTTTCGACAGCCTCTCCACATCAATGGCCTTGGTTTGATTCTGCCAAGGTCACCAGCATTTACAAATACATGGGGGACTCTCACATGGATATGGTGGTGCCTTTCAATGGTAAGCTCACTCGCAGGGCTTAGCTGATGGTGTCCTGCATATGTTGGATTGGAACAGGCACCACTGAACACGACCAAACTGACTCAGCCGCTGCGCAGGGTCTCCTCTAGGAAGCTTCCTCTTACCGACTTGACACTAACTGCTGCCTGTGGATTGCCGGTGCCAGGCCAGTTGATGACGGGTCAAAATGAGTGGTGTGGGTGTTCACTACTGATGCATCGTCATCATGTTGTTTTTTTTTTTTTTTTTCCAATTTACATGCTTTGAAACTGTGTGAGAAAAACCAGAAGAAATTCTACTAGGAGGTTTTCACTGCACTGAAAATTAGACTTGGGTCAATCTAACAACATACCATCCACCTTTCCCTTCTATCCATTACTGAAATGTAAAGCACATTCACACACAACCAATGCACATATTCATATCAAACGTGGAAAGCCTTGCAGTAGTGCAAATCTGAGTTCACTTGCTTTTTCCAACACCACATTCCTACAAAAGTAAACAGACAAAACTGCAAACCAATGCACATACTTACATCAATATAGCTTGCATTGATGTAGTCTGAATCGGAGTCCTTTTCTTTTTTCAAAACCACTCGTGTCTCATCATCTGAAATGAGCAGGGAAACCTCAGTTGATTTATACTGTAGTGATGATATGAAATGGTTTGAAAAGAAAGGAAGAACAGTATAAGTAAACAAAAAGAAAGAAAACAAAGAGGAAAAAAAGAAGAAAAAAAATTGAAATATGAAAACAACATAAAATTCAAATTATAACGGAATGACAGAAAGAAGGAAAATCAGAAATCATGAAAAGAAAAAAGATTTGTGTGAAGAAAAAAAGGAAGGAATTAAGAAAGAAAGAAAAAAAGAAAGAAGGGAAGAATAAACAAATGAGAGAGAGAAAAATGAGGGAGATACATTTTTAAAGTGAACACTGTGCAAGATTTTGGAACGAGACATTTGTGTCTTCACAAGAAGTGAAATCGAGACTTCACAAACACGCACACACACACAAACACACAAAACAGCAGACAAGACACACCTACATTCTCCTTTTCATGCTAAGAAAATCGCACTGGTGGCCCCACAGTTGGTAGTCCACCAAGCACATGAAATGCCCTGAGCAATACTTGTAAGGTGCTTTTCCCTCTTTCCCTCCTTCCCCACCCAAACCATTCTACTTTCCCCATTCCTCGCTACCCAATAAAATTTCAACAAAAACAAACAAGAAAGAAAACACTGAACATAAGTCCTCAATGTAAAGTCCTCAGATGGATTACTAAAAACAAAAGACAACAGAAATTAGGTGAAAACATTCTGACAAGAATACAATACTCAAAATGACTAGAATTTCCAAAAGGCATGGATACTATGAACAGACTATGAACAAAAATATACACACATGCACATCACCGGTGGAGATTTTGCTGTAACAACATTCTTGAGGAGAACTAAATCAAGTTCAACTTTAAGCAAACATACAGAAATGAACAACAATGAAAAAAATCAACACACACATCTTCTACGCACTACAAACACAAGAAATGAAAGATTCTGCTACTGGACAATTTTTTTTCCTTCCTTTTTCTCTCTAAGCTACGTGCTGTTTTGCAAAAATATTGAAACAGCAAGTAAGTTATGAAAAAAAAAAGAGAAAAAGTTGAACAAATACCACACATGCACACACAACACGTGCACAAAAGCACAACAGCCAATCAGAATACGCCTTACAGGGAGAGATGTCCTTGAAGCGGTTTTTCCTCACGTTCTCATTGTTGGCTTCCTCGGCAGCGGTCACAGGGCCATGAATACCATGGGGCAGCTCCTGAACAGTACACAGCCCACACACTCCGGATTCATGGATTAGGTGACAGGTGTCTTCCTGCATCACTCACTTGCCTAGTAAGCCACATAATCCTTGCTCTATTGTTCCTGACTTGTATAGGGAAGTTCACCAGACCCCCCCCCCCCCCCCACCCCCCTACACCCAACTCCCCCCTCCATCCCTCCCCCTTCCCATAAATGGTAAACTTTGCAAAAGTAAACCAGTCAAACAAAACAGGTAGCCTGATCACAGTCACTGGTGAAAGTGCAACACGTGCAACTGTCCATTCTTCCATCTCCAACATCTAGTCAAACAAAAATACAATCAGTATGCTGCATCAGAGGCCAGTAGTTTAGTCAATACTTCTTCACCAGAACTTCTGAAATACCTGTAATTACCAGAAAATGCTAACCCTGTACACTAGACCCACTGTACTGTGCGTACTAGTCTTTCGTACAAGATGATAAACTGAGGTACCGTGTGCAACATACACTTTGCACACACGTTAAGAACCCACAGCATTTTGTCATTCTGGCAAAATTGTGTAGAAGAAGAATCTTTCATAGAAAAAAAAAACATACACTAAACAGAAAAAGAAAATAGTTTTCGTTTGCTGTTTTGTGTGTGTGTGTGTGTGTGTGTGTGTGTGTGTGTGTGTGTGTGTGTGTGTGTGTGTGTGTGTGCTCAATCTCCATGTCCCAAACAACACGTTCCAGTTCCCCCATCAGAAACCACAACCACATTTGTGTCGTCCCAGTCCCTGCACATGCAGTCCACAGGAACCAATCCATTATAAGTCACCTTGAAGCCCCCCACACCCCCAAGACAAGACACTGTACTGCAGCCAAATCATTTCAGTGGTACCTTTTTTGATCCAATATACACAGGACCCACCTAATATGTCTCCTGCTAGTGAAAATGCAGAGCCAGCTTGAGCATGCATCTCTTTCAAGAGAACTCGGCTACGTCCATGCAATGACAGTTCCGATAGTGTGCTGACACTGACAACTTTGACTCACTCACCAAAGGTATGATGTACAGAGGGAATCGAAACTGAGGTCACCAGAGAAAAGGGCATGAAGGGCCTCAGATCTGGGGAATCAGTTGGGTTTTTGGGGCCATCAGAAAAAGCATGTAGTGGTCTCCCTTCCCACCTCTTCTGGATGTGATATTTTTGCAACAAGACAGCTTTCATAAACATTCTTGTCAATCCATCTATGACAAGCCTCTATCTTTCTTGTACATGCAATGCATGTATGTCTGTGATGTGTGTGAGAAGAGTTTCATGTGAATTGGTGTTCAAATGCAGTGGCTAAGTACGGAGCACCTTCTCTCTCTTCACATTGCAATGTCGCAATTTTCAGTGACATGTTTTCCCAATGCGACCATCACACAGTCTGATGTGTGGGGGAATAAAAATGTTTTGGGTAGGCACCAGTTGTCTTCTCAACACTTGCCAATTCCTGCGGGTGGAACTGCATCGCAAAATCTAAAGTACAATTAGAGAGTCATGTGAAGTGATATTGTGATGTAATATGATGTGTTGTGGGTGAGGTGCTCTTGTTCACACCACACATTTGTCACAGTATGAATATGGAAAAAAAAAAAAGGATTTAACTTGAAAGTGAGGCAACTGCAGGTGGAAATCTTAACAAATTGAAAGAAATTATTGATAAAGCTCCGCCGAAAATGTAGACAAACGAATCACAAGACAAAACACGATACGTTTCAATCTCTTAGGTCTTCTTAAGGCAAGATACACAACACTCAGGACAACGAAAATGAATGAGCAATCACTTATCTTCATTCAATTTGGCACAAGAGAGGCCTGAGTGTTGTGTATTTTGTCTGAAGAAGACCTAAGAGGTCGAGACAAATCGTGTTTCGTCTTGTGATTCGTTTGTCTACGTTTTTTCGGTGGAGCTTTATCATTAATTTTTCAAATTTTCCAAAACAATTTAAATCAATTCAAGCCAAAAAGTCAAAGAAATGCAAACATGCACAAGAAAACCAACAAAGGCCACAAGGTCATTTGGAAGCTAACCTGATACTCTTTGCTGTAGCCAGCCACTCTGGTCATATTACACACATGGTTCCTAAAGGCATCCACCAAAACTGGCTCCGTGGTTGCAGTGAACGTCTCCGACACGTTTGCGTACTCACTTTCCCCTTGACCTTCGTTGGATGATGGTGGTGTTCTGTCGTTCATCTCCATGTCAAGCACTGGTTCAATAATCAATGACCACATCAAGGTTTACAGAGATGGAGTGAACGGGATCATCATTATGGAGGAAAAAGCCAATGCAGGAACCATAAATACTCAGACACACATGTACAAACACACGTACACACCAGCAACTGCATGCCCACATGCATGCCACAACATATGCAAACTGAGATGCAAACTTAGGTCACATCTGCACAATCACCTAAATTATCTCATGTATGTGTGTATGTGTGTGTGTGTGTGTGTGTGTGTGTGTGTGTGTGTGTGTGTATGAGTGTGTGTGCATGTGTGTACATGTGCTTGCTTACCTGTGTGCATGTGTGGGGGTATATGAGTGTGAGTGTGTATGTTTGTGTGTGTGTGCGTGTGCACGTGCATGCGAGTGTGTGCGCACACGCGTGCATACGTGTGTACATGTATGCATGCTTGTTCACATGCTTGTGTCCGTCCATGAGGATGCTTAGACTGAACTGGATGTGGTATGTGTTTGGACCCCATGTGTGTCTATCATCCATCACATCACCCTCAAAACCATTAGCCATGTAACCTGATCAGATTCCAGGCCTGGCCAAATTCACTGTTCTGATACCAACAACACTGAACACACAGAAAACATTTTTGTTTCACTGCATACTCACCACACCCGGTGTCGTCAGTCCCCAACTAACTTCTCTTCTTTCCTCTCCCGATGCTTCCTGTCAGATGAAACAAAGTTCACTGTTGTATTCAGCTTCCCTGCTTCAGTCAGGGCTGACGAAAAACAAAAATCCTTGAAATTCTAAGGAGTTCTGGAGGCATGCCCCTTCCTCTCCAACTTCCCTCACAGAATGCTGAAACTTGAATTCAGAACGCTGCAATGTGATGCAAATCTCAACATCAAGTGGGGCATCATTCTGTTTCAGGACACAATCAAGAGTAAGACCACTTACTCCTACAGCTTTTGTTTATCCCTTTCACTTTTCACAGCGTCTTTACGATGTGTGACATCCAAGCCTCTTTTTGTCTTTAAATGAGCCGAAAAAAACGTGGCCACGCATTCTCACCAAAACCTTTGCACAAGATCTCATGACATCAGTGTCATCTGCTATAGCATTCCAAAACTTGACTAACTGCCCCCAGTCATTCCTCCTGGGTTTTTTTTTTCTTCTTTTTTTTTCCGAAGAGGTTTTCTTTCTTTTTTCCCTCCTGTTTTCTTGTTTCTACATTTTACTAAAGTCTATAAATTTGCGAAAGGCAGAAGCCTTCCTAACTATTGACTAATTAGACAATAAGCTCCTAGAATATCATATCCTCAACAATCTGACCAGTGCCGATCTCCACCAAGGTTGAACCGATCCTGGATCTGCCCTTCGTTCCAGATTCCAAATCTGTCCTTTGTTCCGTATCTTGGATCTGCCCTTTGTTCCAGATCCTGGATGAGCCCTTTATTCCAGTCCCTGGATTAGATCCTTGTTCCAGATTCTAGATCTGCCCTTTATTTCAAATCCTAAATCGGCCCTTTGTTCATGATCCTAGATCTGTCCTTTGTTCCTTATCTTGGGTCAGCCCTTTGTTCCAGATCCTGGATCAGCCCTGTGCTTCAGATCCTGGATCAGCCCTTTGCTTCAAATCCAGGATCTGCCTTTTGTTTCAGATCTTGGATCAGCCCTTTGTTCCAGACCCTGGATTGTACCTTTGTTCCACATACTCACTCAGCAATTGCCATGTACATCATCCCTTGTGATAATTATGTACATGATATTTGCCAAGTGTGTTTTTCACAGAATAATACTGGAGTTTAATCTTCTATCAGTGTACTGCTGGCTGACTTACATGCTTTTTGCCTGTTTCCAGTGAAACTGACTTACAACAAAATGAGCTGAGCACACACACGATTCTGAAACTCCTATTTTTTCATAACTGCACACTGATTACTGCTAGGGCAAGGTTTCTGGCTATACTTTTGTTTTCTTCTGGAGGTATATATATATATATATATATATATATATATATATATATATATATATATATATATATATATGCATACACCATTTCATTTCCAAACTGTCAAATCACAATCAAGTTAATACTAAACTGATAAGCCCATGTTAATGCGAACTGAAAGGTTTTTTTTTTTTGTTTAGTGTCTTTAAACTTTTAATGCTGCATCTGTTTCGCATTTATGATAACATTCCCTCATGTCATATTTAAAATGCTAGAGGCCAAGAAAACAGTTTCCTTCTCTGCCCAAAATTTTTCAAACAGCCTCGGTCAGAATTTTTCATTCAATAACCATGGCACAGTGGTTAGCTTTGCAGACTTGTCACTGGGAGGCTATGGGTCAGAACCATTCATCTGAGGGATTTTTCCGCCCTGACTGGCTCCTTCCCAGAGCTATGGGCTCAGTGTGTTGACTGGGACCACATAGTTGTTCCTCTATGGGATGCGTCGCTGCAAGTGTTGCTAAAATTTTCTGACCAACACTGCAGGTGTCTCGATACCTCTAGGCCTGGTTCCTGCCAGGATATGTACATAGAGTACAGCCCTGTCATGCAGCCTCAGACCAGAATGCAACTCCACAGCATCATTTTCAACATCTTCATCTTCATCCATCAGCGTAGAAAAAAGTCTCAAACTCTGTGGGCCTTCTGCCCTGCTCTCATGATCTCAGTTTCCATTTCCTCTCCACCACTAAGCTTTTGAGGAACTTGGTGTTGGGGTAACTGGTATCGGCAAGCTCATGGGGACTCTCACTGGACAGACGTGGGCAGTAACCTCCGGAAGAAAAGCTCAGAGCTCACTTGTGCTGACTCTGTGACTAAGCAATCATTTTCATCATTACAGGGCTTTGTAGGCGGTGTCCTATTATGTTGAATCACAACAGGCACCACTGAATACTACAGAAGTGATTCAGCAGCCTGCAGTGTCTCCTCTGGTGGGTTGCCTCTAACGACCTGACACTGACTGCTCCCTGTGGATTGCCAGTGCCAGGGCTGTGGAGGGACACGCCAAGTTGTGGCTGTGGACAGGAGCCAGAATGGAGTGGCGAAGGAGGAATGCTGCTGAGGTGGCACACAAGATGAGACAGCAACAACAACAACAGCAGATCAACCAGCGACATGTTTGCAAGTCTAGCAAGGCAAACTTTTCCACAAGCATGCCATGAATATTTCCCTGTTAACACAATGATGTAAAAAAGCTTTCAGGGATAGACATACATATTTCTCAGTAAGCCTTCCAGTGCAAAATTGTTCTGAAACAAGAACACACACATTTCTCTTTGGTTACAATGCAAAAATTTTCCAGTACTGAACTAAAAACTTTTTTCTGTCAACCCAGCAATGCAAACAATTTCAGAAACTAAATGAAAGATCAGGACAGTTACTCACTTGTACATTATCCCAGCCAAGACGGCCAAGACCACGAGCCCAACAATGGCTCCCACTGCTCCCCACACCTCCGTCATCACATCAGACTGCTCCCCGCCATCAGCATCACCATTCCTGCTGCTTCCTCGCCGGTTGATCTCCTGGTTAACCAACTGGTCACTGTCACTGCCTGACGACATTTCTGGGGTAGGTTCTTCTGTTGCCTGGTTTGTCGGTGGGATATGATTCTGGTATCAGTCTGCCCTTTGTTGAGGTGGAGGCAGAGGTGGTGGTGGTGGTCTCCTCTTCTGCAACAGTGGATGTTAGTTCTGTAGTCGACACATGGATTTTTTCTTGGGCAGTGGTGAAGACAGGTATGTTGGTGGCTTCTTCAGTAGCTGATGGTTCAAACGTTAGGTTCCCATCACCTCTCTCTGTGGTGACTTCTGATGTGATGGTCACTTCCAAGCTAGACGATTTCATTTCAGGAGTCGACAGTTCAACATGGCTTGTCTTCTCTGGCTGGGATGAGTTCAAGATCAAAGAATCCTGTGTAGAGATTGCCAGGTCAGCGTCTGTGATTCCAGAGTGGAAAGCCTTCCGTTGGTGGTCAGGTCTGCCTTAGTGACCTCAGTGACATTCATATGTTCAAAAACTGAAGATGAAGTGGGCAATTCTGAGGCAAAACACTTTCATCGGTGGTCACCAGTACAGGAAGCGAAGTCTTCAGCATGGGACTGGTGGACGACAGCTCAGGACTATGGGTGGGGGGGAAGTGGGAGTGGTAGACAACGGAGACAGTGCATCATCAGTGCTGGTGCTAAAACTTGACGTCGTGGCAGACGTGGCGGTTGATGTGGTTGTCGACGTGGTGGTTGATGTGGTGGATGACATGGTGGTTGATGTGGTGGTTGACGTGGTGGTTGATGTGGTGGATGACATGGTGGTTGATGTGGTGCTTGTCAGAATTTCTAAGCAACACAAAAAAAGGCATGGAAAATGGATGTCATTCTGTAAGACATTAATTTTCCCCCAGCAGTCTACGGTTCAATTTGGATTAAAAACAGGTATCTGCAGCCAGATCACAAGCATTTACATGGCCAAAATCATCACTTTTTGCTCCAATTTAGTTTGCCATTGGTGGGGCATGCAAACCAGAGTTTTAACTTGGTATAACATACAAATGCTCAGGTGCTGTGAGGCAAGTTAATTTTCCCCCGCATTCCACATGTCTGAATGGCTATCCTCCTCCTCTTCCCATTTTTCCTCCCACCCCATCCTCCTCTTCAAGCCCAATACTCTCTGGACTGTTAAATTATGTACTTTCCATATCTCCTGCCATACCGTCAACTTCCACATATGTCTGGCAGACAGAAACATGTGTATACATTGTCCTTTTCAAATGCTCTCTTACACATACGAACGCACAAACACAAGCACACACATATACATGACGTGTGCGCACACACGCATACACACACATGCATCCCTGTTCAAATCCCCCGCCATCCAATATACATGCTTGACAAGCACATGCTCATACTACTACAGTAACATAACAGAAAGCACACAGGCATAAATGCACGCACGCGTGCGCGCACGCACACACGCACGCAC
Source organism: Conus betulinus (assembly GCA_016801955.1). Classification (NCBI taxonomy): domain Eukaryota; kingdom Metazoa; phylum Mollusca; class Gastropoda; order Neogastropoda; family Conidae; genus Conus; species Conus betulinus. Next base: position 15,854 of record JADBJO010012257.1, read on the forward strand.
GCGCACACACACACACACACACACACACACACACACACACACACACACACGACCAACACAAACACACCTTTTCCCGGTGGACATTTGCCATTCCATGGATCACAATCCACCCCATCCTGACAATGGCAGGGCTCAGCACAACCAGTTTCGAGTCCTGACCAGAATTCTGCACAGACTAATATCACACACACACACACACACACACACACACACACACACACACACGCGTGTGCACGCACGCATGCACGCACGTGCACACACACACATTCATGCATGTGCATATGCACACACTCATACATGCACATGCACACATACACGTGGACGCACTCGTGTACACACACACACACACACACACACACACACACACACACACACACACATGCGTGTTAGGATTCGATTCGAAATGCTTTTACCCAGTTTACTCGCACAGGAAAAATGGATATTTTTCATGGTTTGAGATTTTTGCTGTTTCTGAATAGTCATCAATACAGAACAATTCTTTATACAGCCATCAATAAAGCATTTCCAAATAATGCCTGAGTGTACAATGAATACACTAATACATTCAAGCAGAAGCATCACAGTCCACATGAATCAAAATGCGTCAATTCACACAGAGCATCACATCTCATTTATTACACTGCATGGAACTATGTAAACAACTCGATAGCAGCCTACAGTGTACAAAAACCAACGCTAAACAAAAAACATAGAGGAAAAAGAGCAATCATTGTGTGTGTGTGTGTGTGTGTGTGTGTGTGTGTGTGTGTGTGTGTGTGTGATGTGTGTGTGTGTGTGTGTGTGTGTGTGTGTGTGTGTGCGCGCGCGCGCGTGTGTATGTGTGTGTATGTGTGAGTGAAATTTCAAAAACTATACACGGCAGATTCCCACCAAATTCAGAACACATTATTTCAAGCATTTACATTGATTTACAATTCATTAAATTCCCAAGTCTCTGGGCTCAAAACTATGTAAACGGAAAAAAAAAAAGAAAAAAAAGGCCACAGGAAATGCAAGACACTATGGTAGAGCTAATCAGAAAAGGATTCATACTAGCAAAAGGGAAATAACATCCTTTGTTGAACATGCAGGTTAACAGTGCGACGATTGCATCCTTTCTTGGGCATTCTTTTCATTAAAAATGTTTTCTTCTATGTCTGCTCTGGCCTCTCGTTCACCGTGATTCCAATTTTCAATATTTTCAACAACTACACAGGAGGGGACTACGTAACTACAAGTTGGCCCACACAGGAGGCAGCTACATGACAAGCTGGCCCACATAGGAGGGGTCGACATGACAAGTCAGCCCACATAGGAGGGGGCTACATGACTATAAGTTGGCCCACACAGGAGGGGGCTACATGACTACAAGTTGGCCCACACAGGAGGGGGCTACATGACTACAAGTTGGCCCACACAGGAGGGGGCTACATGACTACAAGTCAGCCCACACAGGAGGGGGCTACATGACTACAAGTCAGCCCACACAGGAGGGGACTACATGACTACAAGTCAGCCCACATAGGAGGGGGCTACATGACAAGTTGGCCCACACAGGTAAGGGGCTACATGACTACAAGCTGGCCCACACAGGAGGGGACTACATGACTACAAGTCAGCCCACACAGGAGGGGGCCACATGACTATAAGTTGGCCCACACAGGAGGGGACTACATGACTACAAGTCAGCCCACACAGGAGGGGACTACATGACTACAAGTTGGCCCACACAGGAGGGGGCCACATGACTACAAGTTGGCCCACACAGGAGGGGGGCTACATGACTACAGGTCAGCCCACACAGGAGGGGACTACATGACTACAGTTGGCCCACACAGGAGGGGACTACATGACTACAAGTCAGTCCACACACGAGGGGGTTACATGACTACAAGTTGGCCCACACAGGAGGGGGGCTACATGACTACAAGTCAGCCCACACAGGAGGGGGGCTACATGACTACAAGTTGGCCCACACAGAAGGTGGGCAACATGACTACAAGTCAGCCCACACAGGGAGGGGGGCTACATGACTACAAGTCGGCCCACACAGGAGGGGGGCTACATGACTACAAGTTGGCCCACACAGGAGGGGGCTACATGACTACAAGTCGGCTCACACAAGAGGGGGGTTTCATGACTACAAGTCAGCCCACACTGGGGGGGGGGGCTACATGACTACAAGTTGGCCCACACAGGACAGAGGCTACATGACTACAAGTCAGCCCACACAGGAGGGGGGCTACATGACTACAAGCTGGCCCACACAGGAAGGGGGCTTCATGACTACAAGTCAGCCCACACAGGGGGGGGGCTACATGACTACAAAGTAGAGCCCACACAGGACGGGGCTACATGACTACAGTCAGCCCATACAGGAGGGGGCTACATGACTACAAGTTGGCCCATACATGAGGGGGCTATATGACTACTACAAGTCAGCCCACACAGGAGGGGGGGCTACATGACTACAAAGTCGGCCCACACAGGACGGGACTACATGACTACAAGTCAGCCCACACAGGAGGGGGACTACATGACTACAAGTCAGCCCATACAGGAAGGGGGCTACATGACTACAAGTCAACCCACACAGGGAGGGGGGCTACATGACTACAAGTCAGCCAAACATGAGGGGGCTACATGACTACAAGTAAGCCCACACAGAAGGGGGGCTACATGACTACAAGTCAGCCCACACAGGAGGGGGCTACAAGACTACAAGTTGGCCCACACAGAGGGGGGTGACATGACTACAAGTCGGCCCACACAGGTGGGGGCTACATGACAACAAGTTGGCCCACACAGGAGGGGGCTACATGACTACAAGTCAGTCCCCACAGGTAAGGGGCTACATGACTACAAGTCAGTCCCCACAGGTAAGGGGCTACATGACTACAAGTCGGCCCACATAGGAGGGGGCTACATGACTACAAGTCGGCCCACACAGGAGGGGGCTACATGACTACAAGTCAGTCCCCACAGGTAAAGGGCTACATGACTACAAGTCGGCCCACATAGGAGGGGGCTACATGACTACAAGTCAGCCCACACAGGAGGGGGGCTACTTGACTACAAGTTGGCCCGAACAGGATAGCGCTACATCACTGTAAGTTGGCCCTATCATTAAGTTGTGTAACATAGCAGGGCCCCACATGACTGCAGGTCAACACATGCAGCAGGGGGCCACATAACTAACAGCTAGTCCAATCAGCAGGGAGCCACATAACTAATAGCTAGTCCACTCAGCAGGGGGGCCACGTAACTAATAGCTAGTCCACTCAGCAGGGGCCACCTAACTAATAGCTAGTCCACTCAGCAGGGGGCCACATAACTAATAGCTAGTCCACTCAGCAGGGGGCCACATAACTAACGGCTAGTCCACTCAGCAGGGGGCCACATAACTAACAGCTAGTCCACTCAGCTGGGAGCCACATAACAGCCAGTCCACTCAGCAGGGGGCCACATAACTAATAGCTAGTCCACTCAGCAGGGGGCCACATAACCAATAGCTAGTCCACTCAGCAGGGGGCCACATAACTAATAGCTAGTCCACTCAGCAGGGAGCCACATAACTAATAGCTAGTCCACTCAGCAGGGAACCACTTAAACAGCTAGTCCACTCAGCAGGGAGCCACATAACTAATAGCCAGTCCACTCAGCTGGGAGCCATGTAACTAATAGCTAGTCCACTCTGCAGGGAGCCACTTAACAAACAGCTAGTCCACTCAGCAGGGGGCCACTTAACTAACAGCTGGTCCACTCAGCAAGGAGCCACTAACTAATAGCTAGTCCACTCAGCAGGGAGCCACACTAACTAACAGCTAGTCCACTCAGCTGGGAGCCACATAACTAATAGCTAGTCCACTCAGCTGGGAGCCACACACTAATAGCTAGTCCAATCAGCAGGGAGCCACATAATTAATAGCTAGTCCACTCAGCAGGGGGCCACATTACTAACAGCTAATCCACTCAGCAGGGGGCCACATAGCTATTAGCTAGTCCACTCAGCAGGGAGCCACATAACTAAGAGCTAGTCCACTCAGCAGGGGGCCACATAGCTAATAGCTAGTCCACTCAGCAGGGAGCCACATAACTAATAGCTAGTCCACTCAGCAGGGAGCCAATTAAACATAGTCCACTCAGCAGGGAGCCACATAACTAACAGCCAGTCCACTCAGCTGGGAGCCACATAACTAATAGCTAGTTCACTCAGCAGGGAGCCACTTGACAAACAGCTAGTCCACTCAGCAGAGGGCCACATAACTAATGGCTAACCCACTCAGCAGGGAGCCACATAATAGCTAGTCCACTCAGCAGGGGGCCACTTAACAAACAGCTAGTCCACTCAGCAGGGGGCCACATAACAGCTAGTCCACTCAGTAGGGGTCATGTAACAAACAGCTAGTCCACTCAGTAAGGGGCCACATAACTAATAGCTAGTCCACTCAGCAGGGGCCACATAATAGCTAGTCCACTCAGCAGGGGGCCACTTAGCAAACAGCTAGTCCACTCAGCAGGGGGCCACATAACTAATAGCTAATCCACTCAACATGGAGTCACATGACATCAAGTCAGTCCACTCAGCAGGGGTCACATAACATCAAGTCAATCCACTCAGCAGCGAGTCACATAACATCAAGTCAACCCACTCAGCAGGGGTCACATGACATCTAGTCAGCCCACTCAGCAGGGGTCACATGACATCTAGTCTGTCCACTCAGCAGGGAGTCACATGACATCAAGTCAGTCTACTCAGCAGGGGTCACATGACATCAAGTCAGTCCACTCAGCAGGGGTCACATAACATCACGTCAGTCCACTCAGCAGGGAATCACATAACATCAAGTCAGTCCACTCAGCAGGGAGTCACATAACATCAAGTCAACCCACTCAGCAGGGGTCACATGACATCTAGTCAGCCCACTCAGCAGGGGTCACATGACATCTAGTCAGCCCACTCAGCAGGGGTCACATGACATCTAGTCAGTCCACTCAGCAGGGGTCACATGACATCTAGCCAGCCCACTCAGTAGGGGTCACATAAGTTGGACCACTCATTATAGAACTAGAAGCAATTTACCTGTGTATGAGGGGCTTCAGAATAAAGGATACACTGACCAGAATATGAGGGAAAAAAAAAAAACAAAGGACTGTCTTATCATCCAGAAAATACCATATAAATCTGACCAATATTGTCATTTATGTGATCAGATCAGTCTGGTTTTTCTTTGACCCGTTTTTTTTTTTTAACAAATCTGGTTTTGCAAATGAACAAAATTTGTTATGCTGCAAACGTAAGACACACAGTCAAACCAAAAAAGAAAGTTCTCGACACTCACTGTAAACCTTGATCTCCCGAAGAAGATTTGGGGCTGACTGTTGGTACAATTGAAAAGAATACGTTTTGGTTTTCTTCTTGGTTTTGTCCTGCACTTCACTCTCAGAGCTCCATCACTGGTCAAGGTGTGGTCTTCACAGCCACTGACTGAACAGTTGTACAGACCCTGTCTGGATTGTTCATCTGGACAGAACAGCATGGTCTTATATTCTTTTTTTTTTTTTGACACAAATATGCACATGCAAAGATTTCTAAGCAAATACAAATATGTGCACACACACACGCGCACACACACATACACACACACACACACGCACAAAATGTTCTGTCTGCACCCCGCCCATCCCCATATTGAATTTCACCTACACGCACACATGCCTTTAAAATGACACAAATGGGGTGATGTGAAAATGGGGTGAAATGTCGCAACTATGAGGTGGCACTTCAGGTGGCTCTCTGAGCCATACTATGGAGTGTATCCACCCCCAAGGTGGTCAGGGCATCACAAGTTTGTAAAAGGCAAACAATTAGATGATAGGGGAAGTGGCGTCTGAACACAATGGGGTGATAAAAGTGTAAATGTGTGTGTGTGTAAATTTGGACGATGTTGGCAAAACTGAGGTGAATGAGATTTTGAAAGCAACACCTCAATACTGCATTCCTGAACACCATTCAACATGTAAAAAAAGTTAGGCGACAAAATTTCGCCCCATTTTTCAAATCGCCTCATTTTATTGAGACGTGAATTACCTGATCACCTCACTGTTTACCTTTTACAAACACACACGCACACACACAATCTGTTTTTTCCCAATCTACCTATGAATTAAAAAGTAGAGAGTCCACCACTTTCTGAAAACCTTGAAACTTCATTTAGTTTTAATTTTTTCATAGGGTAATGTTGCTTATAGCCCAGCCAACCACAAAGGGCCATATCAGTGCTTTTAAAAATAAAAACAGCAGTCTACCGCTTGAAAAGCCTCATTATTTTTCCGTTCAAAACTGCACACCAATCCATCAAAAATGACATCAAAATGAATACCCGACTGTGCTGCAATTGTATGTGTTTACGCCCATGTAAGATTGTTTTATAATCCTTCCAGCTGAATAGTAATGTTGTTGTCAGATTCAAGGAGACAAAAAGAAAAAGGTCACCAACCTTTTGGGTGTAAGTACACCAGAGCTGGTCCGATACGTTTCTTGGTTATTTTTACTGAACCATCTTTCACTTTCCCAGAGGTTGTCATGTTCTCATCTCGTAAATTTTTGCCACTTTTGTAAGCAATGTTCTCTGCACAAAAGAATAGGAGCAGTTTTCAAGCAATCCTTTTTTTTTTCTCTCAGATTCTGACCAAGGTGTCTAACACTCTTCACTGCATTATAAACGGCAAAATCGGTCTAGGTAACTCAAAGACCACCTCCAGTCATGTTCATTGCCCTTGTCAACACACCTCAAACCATCTATCGTAAATCAGTTCAGAGAACACAACATATTAATGAGCTCTATGCACTCGTATATAGTAATTTATGGTGACATTAGCATTTTCTAATTCATATAATTAGTGCTATATGTGCACTTTAATTTCAATCTTACTTGATAGTGAACAAAACAAGATTGTTGTATGCACTTTTCATCGAGCAGCTCATGGGATTTACAGCAAACTTCACTGTGGATTGCAGCACTGATCAATACAAGCAAATTACGTGGGTGGCTTTTTTTTTTTTTGAGTAGAGGAAAATGAATAAAAAACATACATAAACTGTTCACGTGTATGCATTTCATATTTACGCAACATCTTAAGATTTAATAATGATACATAACTAGAGCAGACTTGGATGAACCTAGTAAAACTAAGACAGCACGGAGAGAGAGAGACAGACAGAGAGAGAGAGAGAGAGACAGAGAGACAGAGAGAGAGACAGAGACAGGGACAGAGAGACAGAGACAGAGAGTGAGAGAGAGAGAGAGAGATGACAGGAGAGGAGGAAGTGAGTGTAAGGGAAAGAGAAAGAGAAAGCAAGTGAGAGAGAGAGAGGTGGGGGTTGGGAAGCTGCAGATTTTAATTCAATGTGCCAGGAAAAGAAACCAGCAAAAGAGAACAGCAATTGAAAAATTGACTGTAAGTTGGAAATAAACACTCTGGGAAAGACCACTGAGCTCCAAGTTGTCCTGTAGAGCAGGAAGCAACATGGCTGTCTGGGTATGAGCTATGGATTATTTGTACACCCTAGTGCCAATCCGCAACATCAAAACTGAGTCTCCTTCGGCGGGCTGCCTACCGATGACTTTGATTCTGATTATATCTTGTGGACCAACCACTGCTGGATCTGCAACAGGGTGGAGCTGTGTTCAGGGAAAGCAGAATGAGCGCCATGGGTGTAATGTCACTGAGGGGCAATCAAAATAAGACGGTGAAGGAAATATAAAACAAAAGGTGGCATACACTAAGCACTGTTCAATCATAAAGCACTGTACCAGCATGGCAAAGTGGTTAACCTCACAAATAGCTTCTGAGAGGGTGCAGGTTCAGGACTCATCAAAACCAATAACTCATTGTGGGTTTTTTTGTTGCAACCCTATGCACAAGCTACAGAGTGGGCTATGGGTTTACATGGGAAGGCCAGAACCATGCAGTTAGTGGAGTTTCTTCATCTACTTCTTCACAGCCAAACTATTCCTCCGTGGCATCAACATCTGCATCCTCATCTAAAACTGACGACTTTTTTTCTTTTTAATCACCACATGCAGCAGATGGTAGGAGTGATGTGACAGACACGTGGGCACTCAGGAATCTCCACTGCCCTCTTCCTTAAATCACGAGCAACAAGGCTGTGACCAGTACAGGCCTTTTGTCATCCATCCACAACTTCCCTCCTTTTCTGATTGTCATGAAAAGGAGAAGGGTAGGGAGATGAAAGGGTGGGGTGGGTGGGTGTGGAATCTAAGAGATTCAACGGTCATTCATGACCTGCTCTAAGCATAACCTCAGCTTTAATTCCTCTTCTTCACGCAGGGCTCCAGTGAACATAAGCAAAAATCCCTGAAATTCTGTTATGTCCAGTGGGAATGTTCCCCCTGCCCTGGAAAAAACAAAACTGAAACTTTCAAAATGATGCAGTTTGACATATATCTGACCACTGAGTGGTATTGTACACTTTTCAGTCCACCCAGAACCACGAACCTGTGTTTGTTCAGTTCTTGTCAATCGCTTTCACTTCTGCATTGTCTTGCTAATGCACAACAGCCACTTTTTCTCTTCTCCCAAATCTCTGAATCTCATTTGAAATATGTTTTCACAGAAATCAGCAAATTTAAAGAGACATGGCCATGGGAGCTCTGAGAGCCATAGCAGAATCCATGATGCCTACTTAAGGACAATCTGAAGAACTGTCGTTGGAAGAATGCAATGGCAGGCTTTCTCTAGAAGAAGGCACTCACACAGCATAGCGCGGCGGCAAAAACTGTAGTTCTAAGATGTTAAGGGGTTATGGGGTCCCTATTTTTTTAACGTTGATGTTCACTGTTCAGTTCCCTTTACTTCAGCCCTCAGCACAGGGTGACAAACGCTCTTTTCATGACAAAACAGTTTTTGAAGACAGTAGTTACTGTTCTAGACATTTTAATTACGAAGTGGTTTCTCAATTTCAGCAGTACATTTTCCCAGAGAAAGGCCATCAAAGAACCACCATGACTTAGCTGCACTGACTTCTGTGTTAACCTTGTTATCATAAAAAAAAACAACCAACAAACAAACAAAAAATCTCATCCTCTTTGCATAACTTCCAAAAACAGTGTCACATCACAAAGCTTTACTGTTACAAATAAAGCGGAACAAAAAGTGTGTGTACATGAGGGCAAGCATGCATGTGCTTTCTCTGTTGAGTGCATGAGTATGTCTTGATGACCAAACACCCATTGTACAGTTTCAGGTCTGTAGCACTCTGACAGTGACTGCTAAATGGGGCAAGACATCACCACCACTTTCAGTAGTAATGTTTCTATTTTGCACCATCCAACTTTTTTTTTTTTTTATTTCATATTCACCACAAGATGGTTAGGCAACATGAGCAGCTAAAAAACCGACAGACCACATTCAGGAGATGAATGAATATGAACAGTATGCAAGTTAGTCAAGCAAAATATATTTCTAAACATTGTATCTGTTAAGTGTTTCTAAACATTGCATTTGGTAGTGGACCTTGTGTGTCACCATAGAAGTCAGTTTAAAAGTGGCTGAACAGTGAAAATCAGCATAAAGAACAGGGGTCCCCTATAATACAACAATGTCCAAAGTTCCATCACTCAGAGATCACTGTCATCACACGGTTTGAAACCCAAACCACTGAACCTCACTAAAGTGATTCAGCAGCAGTGCATGTCTCCTCTGGAGAATGGCGTCAATGACAACCTGACAAGAAGGCTGGATGTAGCCAGGCCTTTGAAATCAAAGATGGAACAGCAGCAGAAATTTTAAGAAAATAAATGAATACAAATACATATCAACATACAAAAAGAACCCCTAATAACAGCACTGAAATTTCAAAATCAATATCATTATCACCCAAGCTTATATACATACACGCACAGCCACATACACTTGAGCCTCTCACGAACATGTACACACACATCCACACATATACACATGTAAAATTTCGGAGCAAGCCACTTTACAGCAAGACACAACAGCAGAAGACAAATACTTTCATTGACACCTGTCAAAGTGCATATTTCAACACCCCAGTAGCCAGAACAACTCAGCAACCACCTGCGGAAAAAGGCAGGACAGAAGCCAGTCACCAGGCAGATCCTGAGGAGATAGTGGGGCTGGGAGGACACACCTTCAGCAACCCAGCACCCTGTATCAACCAACAGACTCTGGCCTGGAGCTGAAAAGCAAGGGAAACAACTCAACAGATGCAGTATGGACAAACCCAGAGCCGAGACCACTAAAGATCTGTTGTTGATGGCTTAACCCTTTCGCCGCCAGACGTTGTTTTGCATGAATCCCCATCGCCAGCCATTTTTTGTGAAAAACTATAATTTCATACCAGCTTGTGTGAAACGCAGATATTTCAGGAACTACATAACGAATTTTCATTCTTTTTTTTTAAAATGGACGAGAAAAAGTGTATTTTTGTAATATTATAAAATATTTGTAATGGTAAGTCAAGAACAATTTCTTCTTCTTTTTTCTTTTTTTTTTTTTTCAGTAATTCAAGTAAAAAAAAAAAAACACAGCAAAATAACATTTTGAATGTTATCTTTCATCTCAACATGAAAAAGACATAAGCATGCCAACAAACTCTGAAAAAAGAAGGGGGAAATTACTCCACTCACCAAATGAAGACCAGAAAGTAGTAATATCCATCAGAAGAATGAAAAATACAGCCTCAAAACCACATACTCTAAATCAGAAAACTGGTGATAGCAGTGCACAAAGACAGGCAAATATCAAGTTTGTGAGTGTGTCCAGGGTTCAGTTTTCAGACAGAATGAAAAAAAACGAATTCTACAACTACAAATGACATTCTTTCTTCTACTGTCTGTGCTGTGATGCAGAAAAGCAACCACACACAGACACACACACACACAAAAAACACACACACAAACACACACACACACACAAACACACACACACACCACACCACAACACGCTCACACACACACATACACCACACTTCTTACACAAAGAGGGAATAGCGGGCGCGCACATACACACACACACACACACACACAAACTTATGCCCCACTGGTACACACATGAAAGAAAGAAAAAGGGAAAACTCAACACACACACACACACACACACACACACACACACACACACACACATCAAACACATTCTCTCTCACACACACACACACACACACACACACACACACACACGCACACACACACACACACACTACAACACAACACACTCACACACTTCCTACACAAAAAACGGAATAGCACACACACACACACACACACACACACACACACACACTTACACACATGCACACACACCTTATGCCCCACTGGTACACACATGAAGAAAGAAAAAGGGAACACACACTCACACATACACACACATCTATCTTTATCTTTCATTCTTACTTTTGAAAGCAATAATTTTTATGAAAATAAAATCATTCATTTGCCTGTTGGCCTCTGGAACCTGGGGAGCCATTCTCCCAGTCAAACTTCTCTGGCTGGCCTAGTCTGCTGTTACTGCAGCTGCACACCTCTGCCACATGTCACTCTGCCATGCCTCCTTGGACCTCGATGCCTTTGTGCTCGCAGTCACTTGTCTCTGAGCCCTCTATGTCGTTTGCCCCCACCGTTACACTGTCAGTCGTCTCACTCGCACTACTATCAGTTTTGAAACTACTATCAGCGTCAGTGTGTTGGCTTGTCGACAACAGCGCGTGAGCCCACAGTGCACCGGCCAGCCCCCCCCTTCTGCTTGCCACACGTACAACTGGGTCAGCCATGCTTGTTTCGACTCAGTCGAGATTTCACTGTCGGATAATGTACCCTGGTCACCATCTGGGTGTTCCTCATCCAAATCAGTATCAACTGACCATCTACTCAACATATCCAGCACATGATCTGTAGTAAATGTACGGCGAGGACGAGTACCTGAAGTGTTTGGTTGTGACGCCATAATGAATGAAAAACTTATCAACAGAAATGGATAAAAACACTTGACTGAACACCACTCTGACAAAGCTAATGGCTGTGAGGCACGCGTCGGTGAATACCAGAACTATGATGGTTGTCACTAGCTTTCTATCTTGTCATGTTTCAGAGTGAGAGTTAGGTCACCCTAGTTAGTCGCCGAATGGCGACGTCAGCAGTGAGCCATGTTGTCGCTGAACGGCAACATTGGCAGCGTAAGGGTTAAGAACTCTTGGGGCCCAAAAGATTTAAGCTAGATGACTAGATGACTTTCTCACCTCTTGTGCAGTAGGTCCCACTCCACCCTGGCTTGCATGTTGTGCAGGCCGCATGCTTCCCATAGTCTTCCTTAGAGAACACGCCGGTGAGGTTTGGCATTTTGCAGTTGGCCAACCCATGAGCCACTTCAGCACAGAGTAAAAAAGAGAAAAAAAAAACAAATAACAAGAGAGGAGGAAGAGAGAAACAAAGAAAAGGGGAGACAGTAAGAGGGGAAAAGGAGGGAGAAATAGGAAGGGAGAAAAGGGGAAGAGAGGAGGAAGAGGGCCAAGAGGGTGTGCTTGGTGCAAATGTTACAGACTTTTTTCTTTTCTTACTGAAATCAGTGTGTGTTATAAGATGTGAGTATTGACATGGGTTTGAAAAAACAAACAGAAATTTACATTTCTTAGTCATCACTAGCTGTCAATTAGCACCATATATTTCATGCCTACCAGAGGTCAACATAAACTGTCAACACACACACATACACACATCCCTCATGCATAAAACTAGACAGGCATACCAAAGTACAATCCTCATTTTGCCCTCTTCCGCTCCGATACCCCGTACAACAGTAAGTGGACTACATGGATTGACCAATGGGATTGCTCCTGATTGTACTGGACATGAGGAATGCTGGGTCATCCATCAGTGTCACAGATAACAGAGAAAATTATGTACAAAGATAAAATAAAGTGCATAAAAGTTAGCTGAAGAAGTATGAATGTATGTGGTGTTTAACAAAGGTAAAGGCACATTAAAGGTGAACTTTGCTGAAAATACTTAACCTTTTGACTACAATGATCAACCTGCATCTCCCTATCTGTCACTCTCCCCAAACTCCTGGTATGTCCTCTCATTGTGATCCTACATTGTGTTTTCACATGGATTATCTGGAAAGAGAAGAGCGTTAAGACAAAAAGCTTTCAGCCCTTCGCTTCAGCTCCAGTGGATGCCGTCTGCTTCCTTAAAAGCCAAAACCTTTGCAACATTTTCCTTTTTTTTTTTTAACTTTGTAGCCAGTGAGAATGGCAAAAACAGTAAGTGAAAGCAATAGAGAACAGCACTTCTAACATGACTGATAATAATTTTAGCATCCCAGGCACTGGCAAATCAACAACAATGGTGCACACATTACTGCAGACAATCTGAAGAGTTTGAAACAGATTCAACCTTAAGTGACACAGACCAAAAGGACTATGATGCAGTGAGTTAACATGATGCCTAAATCAATGTTCAAATCTTTACAGCGCAGACGAGTGATCTGAATGGTCCGTCATAGCATCAAACAACGCCGTGCCTAATCCACATCAAACTTCATGATCCACTGTTTAGATTTGATGCAATTTCGACATGCAGTTTTTGAGGGGGTGGGGTGGGGTAGAGGTGGGAGTATTTTTTTTTTTTTTTTTTTTTAAAGCAATACAGGACCTGTTTGCCCTACGACTGCTATTGGTATGCTTTTCAAGAAAAATGCGAGTATTTATACAAAGAGTGTACAAAATTCTAAACATTTTTAATAGCTGGGGGGGGGGGGGGGGGGGGGCAGTGGGGAGGAGTAACCACCTGACCCTGTATTACCTATGGTAAAATTAAGTTCTTTCTAGTGCAAAATTATTTTCAAACTTGATAAATCAGAATACTTTGGCAAAATGATGCCCTCCCTCTTGTGTGCCTGTGTGTGCGTGTGTGTGTGTGTGTGTTGTTGTGTTTGTTGTTGTTGTCATTGTTGTAGTAGTTGTTGAAGAAGCAGATGCAGACCAATGGGATTTCATGTGCAGAGTTAGCAAGAGTTACTGCTCTCTGGTCAAAACTGCCTCCCCCTCCACCCCACTATGGTTATAATCTGCAAGTGCAATTACCATCAAAAATCGAGTTTCTAAATTTTTCTTTTTCTCAGTTCATCTTATTTAACATATCCAAACCTGTATATAAGTCCAAACAGTATAGGTAGACAGATCTGCAATACCCCAATTTCACAAATTCATCTTATTGTCATGAAGATCAATTAAAGAGTTTGGTACATAACGACACCCTTCATACCTAAAATTGTAAAGAGCACTGTTATACTATATGACGCTGCGCCTTTGTTCCAGTCTTGGCACTGCCTTACAGCTCACACAAGCTCTATCAGGGCCTCATTGTACAGCAAGCTGTTTGGAGAGTCAAATGCACCAAATCCTTCCTTATCATTTCACAGTACAATACAGGACGTCTGTCAGCACAAAGCACTGTTTGTCAGTACAATTCTTCACTGTATTGACAAACACCTGAGACGAAACCCCCCAAAAAGTCACAATTCTGCCAGATTTATGACAAGGATAATTTTTTTTTTAAGTGTAGTTATTGACAGAAAGCACAGTCATAATCACAAGCCTGATGCTAAAAATAAAAAGATGAGTTCTTGGTGGCAGACTTGCAGTTTCACCAGTTGTTTGTGCAGGTTTGTCAGAACGCAGCTGCATTTCGCAAATGTTGCATCAACTTTTACCCATGGCTGAACACACAATTCTAGCTCCACACAAAATTCAATTAAGCAAAACCAACTAACCAAACAAAACAAAGCAACAGCAATACCACCCCCCCCATAACCCCCCCCCCCCCCCCCCCCCCCCCCCCCCCACACACACACACACACACACACACAAAGAGAGAGAAAATGTTCGGATTGACACTTTCGTGTCACCAACTATACTGCTGTGATGCATTCCATAACTAAAATAATATCTATAGCCTCATGGCACAACAGTTAACTTCATGTGTAGAACAGCTTTAATACAGTAATGACAGATAGTGAAGGCAACTTTTCTGGCCAGAAAGGAACATGCACATGCCCATGTATCAACTAAGTAACTTCCTCTTGTTCAGGGGAAATGTCCTTGTTGTTCTGTGTTGCCTGGTGAGCCAGCTGAATTGTTGCGGCAAGCAGCATTAGTTGTGGGTATGCAACTGTTTCACTATGGGAGTACCATTTGCTTCCGTTCTTTGTTATGTACAATTACCATCTCCCTGCCTCAATTTAGATTTCCTTTCAGCTTGATATAGCATTGAACTCCCTGATCTTTTGTAAAGGGCGTGTTGATCCCCACACACCCCTCTCCCCTAGCCCCTTATCCTCTTCTTTCTCCATCCGCACATACCCCCCCCCCTTTTTGGGTAGAGGGCATGAAAACCCCTCTGAAATTATCAGTGGGCATATCAATATCCTCAACTTGAGATCTGCACAAATGTAAATTTGAAGAATTCATATGTAACTAACCAACCTTTGAATGGTATCCTTCCTCAAGATATAAAAACAGACCACCATAATGCTAAAATATCATACAGACTAGATGATTTGAAGAAAAAAGTGGATGTCATACATTTGTTAATCAGTTACAGACATCAAAATCAATGTCTATAAAACTAGTTCATCACCAACAGAAATTGGTTTGAAAAGTTGTAAGACTACCCTGTTTGTCCTTCCTTTATTTGCAGTAAATTAGGGTTGGCTTGCTTATATCTTAAGAACTGTTCTGTTTTCCCTTTCTAGCAGACAGGCAGGCAGGCACGGAGGAAGGCATGCAGCAGGTTGCCAATGGACAGCTGTGTATGCGTGTTGATATGAATGTGCACCAACGTGATTTGTATGGGTATGATTTTTTTTTTCTGTTCAGACATCACCGCTCCTTTCCATCACTGTTTGAACAGAAATGATCAAAGTGAGAAGGAAAAAAGATCTACATCCCTATCATCAAATGACAAAGCAAACTGTCACCCCCCCCCCCCCCCCCCCCCCATCTATCTGATAATAAAACCATGTTCTCAAACTCACACACACACACTTTCCCCCATAGCTATGAACAAAAGCACCCACACACACTTATACACCAACCCATTTTAGCACACGTACGTATGTCTGTTGTGCAAGCCTTTTCATCCTTAGCAGTGCCAAAGCCAAACTTGCAGCCTCCACTGCAATGTTTTCCATTGGCGCTAAGGCCACTTCGGCAGAACTGGTTTCCTGGACACATGGAACGCATCACCACATCAATATAACTGGCAGCTAATTAAAAAATCCAACCAGCACTAACAATAACTGTAGGACACATGGTACACATCGCCAAATCAATATTACAGACAGCAATTTAAAAACTCATCCCGAATTCACAATAAGTGCATGATCTTGCTGATAACCTCAGGTCTCATAATCCCTACTTCTCAAGCCATTTAGGCAGCACTGCAGACAGAATCAGTTTGATTATAACTGAGCTGACCACACAGCACTTGGTTTGAAGAAGAAATAGGTGAGACAGAGCACAAGTCTTAATGGTGCGGCAAGTCATTTTCTGTGGGATGATGAAGAAGCAGAAGCAACTCCTCACTGTCTGCTTGCGGTGAAAAATGACAATAGGGGTGTCAACTTTTTTCAGTAGACCTGAAATTTGGGCCAAACGCAGCTGACAAATGATCATACAAAAAAACCATTCAAGAATGCCACACATGCATGATGAGAAAAACTCTCCACTTTCAGGCTGTCACCACACAGAGATCTAGCTCTAGTTCTATTGTCGTTCCCCTCGCAAATCACAAAGGGTCTTTTCAGGGCTGTCACTATGTTCAGGACAGAGGAAAAAAAATTCTCATCCACAGAAAGATGAAAACAGCCAAGACAGTCTTGATATAATGACATCCCATTACATGGCAGCGAAACTACTGACATTCTTCATGTGGATACAACAAGGCCGAGTTGGGAGCTCCAGCCATTCCACTACATGTCCTGTTATTCAAAAAACAAAAAAAAAAATATTATCTTAAAAAAAACTAAGCTGTGCAGAGGATATCATATTTAATAATAATAATGATAATGATGATGATAATAATAATGATGATGATGATTATGATAATGATGATGATGATGATGATGATGATAATAACAACAACCAAAAACAAAATGGTGACATAAAATTACATAAAAAGACCCTTTTTGGCAAAGAAACTGCAGAATGATCAGCTTATCTGTGGATAAAATGCACACAGTTTTACTTGCAAGTTGTCATATAAAATGGAACAGAACTTTCTTGCACAAAGACACGCAAATGAGTCACAAAGCGAAAAAGAAAAGAACAAGAACACGCACACACACACACACACACACACACACACACACACACACACACACACAGGTCAAGGAGAGTGACAGAAACGTGAAATCACTATCAGGATGATGGGAAACACTATAAAAAAATTTTCTAAAAGTTTGCCGGTACAAGTGAAACTGTATCCCAATAAGAGACGAGGGGGAAGTGGAGAAGGGGAGAGAGGGGACAACTCTTCTTAATTCAAACTAAAAGTAGAACATCTCAACAACAACAACAACAAAATAATAGCAAAAACCCTGAGGAGCCAACGATGCCCTTGATGACAAGTCGTCATAAATTCCCTAACACACGAACGCTAATGAATGCATAGCAGTATGGGTCTGAACAGGCTCAACACTCAGCCACAATGATGAAGTTCTCCATCACACAGATCATGATAAACAATAGTGTCCGAAAACCTGATCTTCGGCCCTGACCCGTACAAGGTGGTTACTGCTCCCCCCCTCCCCCAACGTTTCTTTCATTCGTTTGGCATTCTAGAAACTTAAAGCAGGGTTCATACAGTAAGTGCACATTCTCAAAATTCCAGACTTTTCCAGATTTTTACCTGGCCAAGAGAAAGTCTGTTCATGATGCAATGTCTTAAAGTGATGTTATATAAACACAAATGCAGAGGGGACAGTAAAAAAAAAAACTAAAAAAAAAATTTAAAAAAACTTTAAATACCTTCTAGTCGAACAGCAGTGAGCAGCAGATCCTCTTCAAATTTCAATTTTTTTTTTTTTTTTTGCATTATAATCGCTAAATGATGCTGAAAATTAAAGCAGCCATGCATAATATCAAACAACTGTGCTTGATTCTTCAATTTCCAGGCTATTCCAGGCGCCTAGGCCATAGTGCGATTCCACACTTTTCCAGGGCCTGGAAAATGGACTTCAAATTTCCAGACTTTTTAAGACCTCTATGAACCCTGTCAAGTTTCGCTCTTTTTAAAGCCTATCATAGGTCAACTTTTCAAAATCTTTTCAGTTCCTGCCTCATGTACCCTAATCATTTACTGGTTTGTTTTTTCATTGTTTTTCTTTTTTTATCCCCGTCTATTCATTCCTGTACTACCTTTTCTCAAATCAGTGTTGCTAATGAAAGAATGCTCCTTTCCTTTTTCTCCCCCCCTTTTTATTGTCTCATTGCTTTCTTTGTCTGTTTTTTTCTTTCTATTATTGACTTGCGCCACAAATTTAGTGAGTAGTATTCTGATGTCACGTTATTTATCGAAATACGAAAGAACACTTAAAAAATCATAAGATGGAGACAAAGAGAGACAGAAGGGGAGGGCAGGGAGAAGGGAAAGGGAGGGGAAAGGAGAGGGGAGGGAGGAAGGGAGGGAAGGAGGGGGAGGATGGGGGGGGGGGGGGGGGAGGAGGACGGGGAGGGAGAGGGAGGAAGGAGGGAAGGAGGGGGGGGAGGACGGGGGGGGGGGGGGGAAAGAGAAAGAGAGAGAGAGAGAGAGAGAGAGAGAGAGGAGAGAGAGAGAGAGAGAGAGGAGTGGCGAGGGAGAAGAGAACTCTGAGCTCTGAATTTTTTTTTTATTGTAAGGCCACCGACCTGTATACAATGAGTACACGTTTGTGAGAAATAAAATAAAAATGGGTACAGGTCATCAGCAAAAGGAAGTAACTTGTTTTTTGAAACACACAAGCAACAACATTACAAGGGGAAATAATTCACGGAAAACAACCAAGATAAAACAAAAACATTTTCACTTGTGTTTGAAACCAGTCACAAACACACATGCATATAGACGAGAGAGAGAGAGAGAGAGAGGAGAGAGAGTGAGAGACGAGAGAGAGGAGGCAGAAACAGAAAGAAAAGAAAGAGTTCGAAGCGAGGGGGAAGAGAGAAAGGCAGAGAAAGATGGAAGAGAGAGAATGTTTTTTGGGTTGGGGGGGGGGGGGGGGGGGGGTCATGGGGAACGAGAGAGAGAGAGAGACAGACAGACAGACAGAGCCAGGGACTGAGAGAGAGGATGGAAGAGAGGAGAGATGAAGGAGTGGAAAGCTAGAGGACAGACCAGACAGATCAGAGACGATACACAAGACAGACAGAGGGAGACAGAAAGAGAGAGGAGTCAGACTACAGACAGACTGAAGACAAAGGCAGAGAGAGAAAGAGACAGACAGACAGACGGGTGGACATACAGACAGATAGGTACAAAGCAAGCAGAGACAGTGTGACATTTGGAAAAAGAGACAGAGACAGAGAGAGAGAGAGAGAGAGACAGACAGACAGACAGAGAAAGGGAAGTGGTGGGAAAACAGAGACAGAGTCCAGACGGACGGACAGACAGACAGACAGAGGCAAAACAGGAAAGAGACAGTTGACAGGTGAGAGAGAGAGAGAGAGAGAGAGACAGAGACAGAGAGAGACAGAGAGGCCAGACAGATGGGAGAAAGAAGAGAGAGATGAAGAGAGAGAGAGGGAAAGAGAGGGGGAGAGAGAGGGAAGGAGAGGGGGAGAAGGCAGAGAGAGAGTGATGGAGGAGAGATGGGGGTGAGAGAGAGAGAGAGAGAGAGAGAGAGAGAGAGAGAGAGAGAGAGAGAGAGAGAGACAGAGACAGAGAGAGAGAAAGACAGAGAGAGAGAGAGAGAGAGAGAGAGACAGAGAAAGTCAGATGGAAAGAGAGAGTAAGACGGATAGATAGACAACAAAGAGAAAAAGAGATGGACAAACAGAGACAGACAGACAGGTCCCAAGAAAATACAGCATGACAGATGGAAAGAAAGACAGAGGTATGAGAGAGATAAAAGGGGGGGGTAAAGAGAGAGGGAGAGAGAAAGGAACTAACTGAGAGAGAGAGGGAGAGAGGGAAGGACGAGGGAGGGAGGGAGGGAGGAGAGAGAGAGAGAGAGAGAGAGAGAGAGAGCAAAAACAAAACAAAATAATGAACCACAAAGAAAAAAATATATACATCCACAAGATCTTAAACAAGATTTGTATGACAACCTCAAGAAAGGCATAATATAAATCCACAAGATTTTTATGACAATGTCAAAAAAAGAGAAACCGGAGGAAACTCAAGAACACAGAGCACTCCTCAGTTACCTAGAACTCCACCACACTGAAACAGCCCCAGGCCCCGCCAGGTAGATCAACCCCCAGCCAGAGCCCATAGTCCACCCACAGACCGACCCTGGCCCACAATGACTGTCCGACCCATCCTCACAGCTACAGAAGCGCTTTAATGAGGATGGCAACCTTATGGCCCACCGACAGCATCAAAAGAGAAAATAAAAACGACCGTCCCGAAACAGGATGTGAGCATGACATGTTACTACTACACCCTTCCTAGCACCAGTGAAGATGGGGTATTATAGCCTCTTTCATTTACGGTGGTGGTGGTTGTTGTTTGTTTGTTTCCCCACCTTTTGCATTCTGTCACTTGGGCATCCAGTCACCTCAAATTCAATCACTTTCTACCATACAAACAACTTTGTAAAATTTGAAGATTCCTTCCTCATTCATCCCCCCCCCCACTATCTGAAAAAAAAATCATCAAAATACATAGAAGAACTTACAGCATAACAGCTGACATGAACATCTGCATGCAAAAAAAAAACAAAAAAAAAACACAAAAAAACCCCACCAATTTCAGCCATTCCACTTGATTTTTTTTTCATCTCCAGATGAACAAAAAAATGTGAAAAATTCATTTTTCAAACATAAAATTTGAGAAAATGTATGCAAAAAAAAAAACTTATGGGCAAATCGACTCTTCATGATGTTTAACTAATGTGTGCTGTAGACAATGCATGCACATTCTCATTTACCTAACTACCACTTCATGACCAAAAAAAAAAAAAAAAGCGGGCGGGCATGTTATAAAAACAGTACTGTGAGAGAAAAGTGTAAAATAGTGTCCAGCAACAAAAGTGAAAGGGGCACAAAAGCTGAGAAACGGTGGACAGCAGCAAAAGGAAAACAAGGGAAATGAAACTAGAAAAGGCACAATCAAGTCAAACAGTGGCATAGGAAAGGGGAAAATACTAGCATGGAATTTCTGAAAGACAAAGAAATGCTTTAAACTGAAAGGGTCCCATCACCCACATCTTTCATCCAACACCTTTTATCAAACCCATCAGCAGACTACTGCACCAGAAGGGAAAACAAACAAACAAAACAAAACAGAAACACATTCTTTAGAGACCATCTAACTCAAATATGTTGTTTCACCATCAATTAATCTTTGCCTGACATTACCCTTAAAAACTTGCTGTCATGAAGGCTGGTGACTGGTGCTTCTGTGGGCAATTTCAAAACGAAGACACAGGCAACACTAATGGCAACTTACCCAGAGCACACATCCCAAATAATAATCATAATTACCATCATGATAATGATAATGATGTCATAGGGGCAACAATAAAAATACAAACAATATGTCAAATGCATTTAACAAAAAAAACAGACAAACAAAAATTTCAGACATCACACACAGCACAACCCCTCTTATCCAAACCCGCCCCTCCCCTCCCAATATGACATTCCCAACTTGACCCCAAAAGCACACCGTACAATCCTTGCTTCCTCCCTGTTGGAGCCACGACCGGGAAGTAAAACCGAGCCAAACAACTCACAGGGGACATCCAGCTCTGCGTTATGGGGGAAGTCTCCACTTGAACAGGACCAACTGCACTTCAGCCGAGTCCAGTAATACCGGCTCTGATGTGACCTCCCCCTCTTCACCACCAGGAAGCAGCGCGGTCAGTCCTTGGACCTTGCCACACACGCTCCACGACCCCTCTCAACCAAACCACAATGCGTTTCCATCCCATCATCCTTCTCAGGAAGCTGGCATGCTGTGTGCCACTTCTGCACAGCCATTCACATCAATGTATCACCCCCATGGATCCTCCATAGTTTTGATAATGTCACGAAGGAGGCTGAAACTGCATGAAATGATGAATAGTACGGTGCTTTTTTTTTCTCAAGAAAAAATTTTGGATGTGTTTCCTGAGCTTGTCATTTTGAAATAAGGTGATGAAGTTATTCCTCATGTTCATGCAAAAAAAAGGTGATTCTCACTAGGGTACTGGGGAAAAAAAAAAAAATCATAAAAAGAAGACCCTCCCTGATTCTGGGAGCTGTGGTCATTACATATTGTTCTGCATGATCAAATGTATGTCACATTTTTCAAGAGATGGGAATCTGACAGCTGGTGTGTAATTCTGGATCTCAGACGAACAATTTCTTAAAAACAAATTAAAAAACAAGAAGCAAAAAGTGAGTGTGCATACACACACAACACACACACACACACACACACACACCCCCCAACAAAGACACATGGAGTCAAACAAAAGAGCTCTGATTCTCAGTCTTACATTCAGGAATGAAGAATCGGTCAGAAACCAAGAAATTGTGCTACACTTCATTTGGAATGATTGGAGCTGTGAGGAAAGAATGCCTAAAGAAACAAAGGCCACCATTCCTATCTATATAAACAAAAAAAAAAAACCAACAAACAACAAAACAAACGAAATAAAACAAACAAAATGCTCAAACATATAGCGAAGAAGCAGCATAGAAAATACACTCAAAAGTTTCACTTTTGTCAAACAAAACAAAGCCCTACTATAGTCATACAAAGCAAACAAAGCTCCATTTCTTGTCACACAAAAAGAAAGGCTCAATTTCCTAACCACACACAAATACATCTCTTTTTTCTTAGTCACAAAAAAAATACATAAATAAAATTTAAAAAAAGACTTCATTTCAACAACAAAAAATTACTTTATCTAGATCAGACATTCTAACCATATAACTGATTTAGCTAAAGAAGGGCTGAAAGGAAAAGGATGGAGAGGTCCTACTGATGCATTCCACGGGATACCTACAGGTAAGAGGTGGAAAAAATCCTGGTACGAACATTCCCAAAGGCTAAATGCTGTCACTGTACGCTCCTAGCATAAAAGACAGCAATGAATACGAAAGTATAAAATGATGGGACAACACACAAATCAGCATCCCCAACAAGAAATAAAGTGAAAAGAAAGTGCTTATACTTATGTAGCAAATGATATGTGTGAAGAATGCTTTGCAACAAGCACACCGTCATGCGTAGTGTCAGTCTTGGGGATTATAGTTTAAACGACGATTACCTACTCATGAATCGCCATTTCAAGCCACTTCCCGTCATTCAGGAGTTTTACTGTTTATCAGCTTAATGCATATTGTCATCGATAACATCACTTCCTTGTGCATCACACCCACTCCATGGTTGCACTTGTTTGTGGGGATGAACAGTTGTAGAATGCCTAAACAACCGGAAAGTCCCTACTTACACAGACACTCGGATCCAATTTTGGGGAACAGCCTAAAGTGACAAAAGACTATTCATTTTGCACAGCCCTAGGATCCTTCATCACCATTCCAGCATGGAAGTTTAAGCAGGGGGTATATGTTGGCAAAAGTCCAATTTGTAAAGAAGCTACAGCTTTATCGACAACTGAAAGCCTGTTTCGTCCAGCTTATGTTTTCCTTGCGTAAAAAACAGTTTATAGATCCCTAAACCCTCAGTCTATAAGAATATACCGACAGACAGAGCACCGTTTCTTTCTGATCTGAATCAACAACAGAAGTCCATAGTGGTACCATACGTCTTACTTCCTTCCCACCAAGCGCTGAGAGTGTTTTTCAAAAATTGAGAATGACAACCAAAAGCCTTCAGCCAAAATACCAAACAAAAGATGAAGACACACAGATTAAACCACTAAAACACCAGCACAACATTCAGAGCAAAC
>JADBJO010012257.1:45000-59218 GCA_016801955.1 Conus betulinus
GGTGTGCGGGATGGGGTAAAGGGAATTGGTTCGCTTTCAAAAAAAAAGCCATCTTGAAACACCCATTTCCATGACAACTCTCTGCTAAGATTTATCGCTTCTGTTTTTGCAATACCTGTTGCCGACAAACACAGACCCTCACATGCAAAATGTGTGACCGGTCACTACAAATCCTGTAACAGAATTTCACTTTATCTGAAAAGATGATATTTATTTCTATGGTAACTCTTTTCCTTCTGTTTACCACATCCATCCTCCCTCACCCGGTGTCAAATTGTCCACAAAATCTAAACTTTTTTAAAACTATTTACATTGGTTGGCACAATCTTGACCCTTGTTGATGGTATGTTTTTTTAGTGTGCCCATTATTGGGTGTGTGTGTGTGGTTTGCTTTGTGTGTGTGTGTGTGTTGTGTTGGTGTGTGGTGTGTGGGGTGTGTGTCTGAATGTGTGTGTATGATGTTTGTTGAGTGTGTGAATGTGTGAACCTGGTCCTGTGCGTGTGGACCTGGCCTACATTGTGTGTGTGTGTGTGTGTGTGTGGGGTGTTGTGTGTGGTGTGTGGTTTGGATGTGTGAGTATGAGAGAGAGGAGAGAGAGAGAGAGAGAAGGAGTGTGTTGTGTGTGTGTGTGTGTGTGTGTGTGGTGAGCAGGTATTGGAGTGTGGTACAGGCCTACATGGCATGCATTGCTTTAGTGTGGGTGTGTGTTGTGTGTGTGTGTGTGTGTGTGTGTGTGTGTCGTGTGTGTGTGTGTGTGTGTGTGTTGGCGTATCGCTCTAAGGACAGGGAGGAGGAAATGGGGTATGGTGGGACTAGGGGGAGCGGTCTTGTCTAGGACGGAGTAATTCAAGGTAGAGAAAAAAAAATAAAAATGGTGTTTATCATTGGCGTTTCATTTTTGTTTGGTTCTTTGTTTGGGTGCTTTTGGTGTGATGTGTTATCCAGGGTCTATAAGTGCCTCCGCTCCTTGAATATCGAGAGATAGGAGGTGTATAAAATCTTGTACTATTACTATCATTTTCGGCACATGTGGGGTATGTTTGTGAGTGCGTGTGTACCATGGTGAGAATCTGTTGTATGTTTGTGAGTGGGGCATACATGTACAGTTTCCAATAATAGGTTATACATGTGCGGGCAAATGGACCTAGATGGCCATAGTTTTGTGTGTGTTTGTGGTTGTGTGTGGTGTGTGTGTGCGTGGTGCGTGCCGCGTGTAGTGTTGACACATTTGTTCGCATTGCGCATATACCTGTTTGGGCCATGCATTTGTGTGGTGTACATGTGCAATGTGTGTTTGTTTTAGATGGAGCATGTGTATGGAAAGTGTGTGAGGGAGGGTGTTGTGTGTTGTGTGTGTGTGTGTGTGTGTGTGTGTGTGTGTGTGGTGTGTGGGTGTGAGTGTTTGAGCATGTATAGTGTGTGGAATGCGCGCGTGTGTGCATGTGTTCATGCACGCGCATTCAGTGTGCATTGATACTTGACCCCATACCATTGCACAATTGCATGATTTGGGACATTTAAAAAATCTAAAGATCTGTCCGATGATTTTTAATCATATCAAACAGTCACGATATTTTGAAACGCTATTAAACAACTTCATACGCTCTTCAAAAAAGAATACCAAATTCAGTTCTTTGGGTGATAGCCAAATCACAACAAACTGCAGCAAACTATAATGAGAAATTGTTTAAAAACACACACACACACACACACCCACAGGCATGCACCACAATGCACAACACACACACACACACGCACACACCACACACACCCACACTAGCTGCAACAAAACACCGCCATTGGTGCACACACCAGACATTACAGATAAATTGGTTCCAGTGTCTTCAGTGTGACCAACAATCCATGTTGCAACTGGTAATTGTCATTCTACTGGTGCAAATTCAAAAAACTGGCACAGGTGCAGTAAGCCAATATTACTGGCATCAGTGCATACTGGAAAAATGCCATGTTGACAATTACGGGATGTCTGCCAATAATGATTGCCAATTGGAACCAGATTCTTGTCTACACCTGCCGACATGCACACTGGCACAGACCTGTCACAACAATAAAGCATTGATGATTTGTTTGACCACTGTCTCTGCCCCTCTCACCACTATCGACCTCACCACCTCACGCCCTCCACACATCCTGCTGGGGATCCGCTCCTTCTAACCAGCCATCCACCATTCACAGCACTATGTATGACACACACACCACACCATGCACCACATACACACACACACGTCACACACACACCACACCATACACCACAACAAGCATGCACACACACATGCAATACACACACATGCACCACCCACACACACAGTCACACAGACACCCAAACACACCACACACAAACACCACAACGCACATGCTCCATATGCGCAATGCCTTCTGCATGCCATTATTACATTTACACTCCCATCAAACACACAAGAATGAAGTACAAAAACATAACATAAACACAACACAACAAATCCATACACTCTTGATCCCCTTTCATTCAATCTAAAATCACACAATAAATCTATCGAAAACGGATCAGCCAAAGGACCACACACACAAACATTCACCACACACACACACACACACAACAACATAAACATACAAATAAAAGTTTATCATCACAAAGCAGGATTGGTGCCAAACAATGTTACACAAGTTGTTAGTTAAGAAGGTTTAAGAAGTTGTGTAGGTACGATTTTGAACCAGGGTGATGAAGAATGTGGTCTCTGTGTAAAATTGACTTTGCTCCTCGACAAAACTGATCCGCTCAGAAACAAAAGCAAATACGCTGATAAAGTGTACTTCTGATGGCAGCGATCTGAAGAAGCGGGACCAGGGAAGGAACGCAAAGCAGAGCTAAAAGGATGGGATGAGGGACAGGGGATTTGTCAACCAGTGCCACCAACGGATGAAATACCAGAAAAGATACTAATTTTTTTGTTCAGATTCCTGCACTGGATAGGGAAGCCAAATGTGAAAGACATTAAGAGAACCACATAAAACCTGCCGCATAAGTGGCCATCTGCAGACTAACCTGGCAGCCCGTGTTTGTGGTGGACCAGCTGCTGCTTTTTTAAATTGAAACATGGAACACTAGACCCAACCAACAGACTATGCGAGTTGCGCAGTTATAATACCAAAAGCAAAGTTTTACACTATCATTTTTTCTTTCCAACTCTTGCCTCTTCGCAAGTAACTCCAATCTGAATTCCATCTGATGAGACCTGTTCTAATGTTTACCCAACAATAAGAAACAGTACAACAAACATGACAAAAACATAAAAAAACAATTTAACGACTAATCCAACTTAACCGCGATAAATTCATTCCAACCATCATCCAAGGGCAAAACCAAACTCCCCTGTTCAAACCAAACCTCCTCCTCCAAGCCCAAGTTTCAAGTGGCACGCAAAAGCATATTATTGAATTTTCATTCATTCATCACACATGCACAGTCCATTACCTTTGCATGGGCAACGGCGGCTGACAGTCCATCTTGACCTTTCAAAAACCTTTCTTTCTTCTCCTCCCAAAGTCCCTTGTTTCCAAACAATCATGGTCTCCTGCTATCTCTCTGGATGTCACATCGACCATCCAAGCATTCCTCTCCAAACTGCATGACCTGGTATTCTCTCCATAATTGTTTTTCTTTTGCCTGAAATGATAAGAAAGAATTGGGTCACGCTTGGTTTTCCCCCCCTCAAAAGTGGCAGTGCAACAGTGCAGTAGGCAGCCATCCTGTCATCGTTTCCGATCAAAACTAAATTTGGTATGAGAATTTTTCTCATCATTGTTTGATGAAAACAAATCTTTTTTAACAGATTCTCAAGAGATTCTGATCTGAACTCTGTAAAAGAGAAGAGACGTATACATCTGACAGAGTACCTTTCTGCCATCTTCCCTGTCCCATACCCTTCTCCCAAGTCTTTCACCTCTCACCACTCAGCTCCTTAAATTCCAGTTTAACATCCCCCACCCCACCTACGGTTGATTGGGAGGACTAGACAGGGATGAAACCATCGTAGAAGAGAGAAGCATGTTACTCCTCACTCCCTTCCCCTTAAATAACAGCTCCTTTCCACCTCATTTCTATCAGATTTGAATCAGTCTACCAATGGTAATTATGTTTCTCAAATGTCATGGGAATATATACAAATCTTTCCTCTCTCTCTATCTATATATACATATACACATATATATATTAGAGCTTACAGATAGCAAAGTGTATATATATGTATATACATATATATTAGAGCATACTTATACAACCTGTAAATCTGATGGGAAGAAGCACTTTTATTATCAGAAAAGCAGGGGGGAAAGGTAACTGGCCCTGGCTAATTCTGACCCAAAGTTGCTCAGTATTCTACGGACTCAAAGGAAAGACTGGGGTGACACTGGCAAGTTTTCCCTCATTTAATGGAAGCTAAAAATTTCCTACCAACACTACAGATGTCTGCATTTTGAGGCCCTAACTGACATCAGCTTTTTTACTGTGAAAGAAAGCATAAAGTGCATCCCTGTCCAAACTGCAAAAAAAAAAATCTGATTAAAAAATTCTTTATAACATCATTATCCTTGATCATGACTTCGAAAGAAAAAAAAAAAGCTTCAAATTCTATGTCACTTCACATCCTGCTTTCTCGATAACCTCAGTTTCCTTTTTTTCTTCTTCCCATTCATGCCTGTAGGAGGTTCCTGTCAAAGTGTCATGTCAATAAGTTCAAGAGAACAGTGGCGCCTTCTGGAGAGACACACTCTCTCGATTATTGTTGACAGGGAGCTCTTTGTGTGGGGTCCTATTAATATCGCACCAGAACACAAACACCACCAGTGCTGCATCTCCTCTCTGGAAGGTTAAACTGCCACATGATGACCTTATGATGACTGCCACTTACAGACTGCTAGTGCTCAGGCTTCTCTGACACCAGTCTGTTTAGGGAAGTAAGAATGAAGTATGGAGTCAATGCCACTCAGCAGGCACAGAAAATGCGAACAACTACAAAAACATATTCACTCTAAGTTAAATTCCAGTGTGACAATCATGATACCCACCAAAAAAATGAGCATAATTTCAAGCACCTATGGAGATGACCTGTCTTACCTAATCAAAAACAAGATCAGTTCTGAGACTGACCTTTAAGATTGAGATTCTAGAGTTGGTCTCCTTTAAGGTTGATTTTGAAATTCGGTTGATTTTTTTTTTTTTTTTTTTTAATTCTTCTGGACTTCAGGATAAGCAATTCCAAACATATTTTTTTCTCTTAATCACACAGTCATTCCCAATGCACTCATAACAACAGCTGACCAGCATGATAGTATGCAAGCCAGGTTTCTGTTGACTTCACATTTTCTTCCCAAATATTTGCTGATCTGTAATTCACAAACGTGTTTACCCTGATGCGAACTCTGCATACGCTGGTCTTATGGTGAACTATTCTGCAGGCAGTGACATCTCCTTGATGAAACTGGAACTTCAAGTTTAGAATAACAGCTTTCCAACAAAATAAATCAGTTGGTTAAGTGTCTGACTCATGATCTTGGTGATGTCCTATGGTCGCAGGGCCATTTCAATACATAGGAATTTCTCCCTTGCAGTTAACATTTCGTTCCGACTCCATTTTCCTAAAAAATTCTTCGAATGAGATTAAAAACCAAGGTTCCATGCAGGAATGCATACATAAATCTTTTTGGACAGTAAAATCTCCCTCCAACTTTCAGAGAGAAGGCCAGTTTACACCATATACCAACACATGTTTAGCATGTCTTTCCATTAAAAAATTGGAAGGGGAAAATGAATGAAAAAAAAATTAAAAAAGAATAACATGAAAAACAAATGCATCAGCAGGCCATGTTTCCATCAGCCAAGCCCAGATGGGCAGTCCAATGTGTAACTGACAGCATGAGTAAACCAGTTTATAAAGCGTCTGGACCAGTACTCTCTCTATACACCACTGACTGATTCCAGCTTAATGGAGTAACTATTAGGAATATGAAATTTGTTCTCCAAGTCCAATGACCTTGGACTCAACTGCTGGTTAGAATTATCATGACAGTTACGGGGGTCATCTAAAGAATTCTATTTTATTTCTTATGTGTAGTTTCTAGGGAGTGTTTTTTTGGCGTATTATGTGGAATAATAATATAACATATGTAGAATCTCCCAATGGACATTGTGCATGTTTGTGTGGGTGTGTGTGTGACATTGTGTGTGTGTGTGTGTGTGTGTGTGTGTGTGTGTGTGTGTGGTGTGGTGTGTGGGATGAAGCTTTGGAGCCATTTTTATTCTGCCTCTGTCAAGCAAAAATACTGACACAAATTTTGTGTATGTTTTTTCATTTGTGTGTGTGTGTGTGCATTTGTGTGCATGAGTGTGTGTGATTGTGTGTATGTCTGTGTGTACATGTGTGTGTGTGTGTGTGTGTGTGTGTGTGTGTGGTGTGTGGGTGTGTTGATTTGTATTTAGGAAAGCACCTACAGCAATTTTCTGGATAGTATAACGGGAATAGGACAGGGAGTTTTCTTTTGCTTTTTTTTTTTTTTAGGAACACAGCAGGTGGCCTCACAGAAAATGCTCCATGCAAAATCTAAATTCTTGGAACAAAAGTTTGATTCATGCACTACAGTGCAGAGGCAATGGGGAATTCCTCTGTTACCCGAAAAGCAGTTTTAAAAAAAATTTCCATCTTTAGTACAAGAACAGGCCATGTGTTCTACACAGCCAGATATTTCACAGATGCCTCCTTTTCTGGTCTAACACTTTCATAATACTCATCTTCTATGCTTGTCAGCCCTCATTGCCAGACAAGGAAGATTTTCCTCTCGACACTAAGAAATGATTATTTGTATAGTGTCAAAAAAAAAAAAAAAAAAAAAAAACCTGCATACTTTTGTTGAAGAATATTTATTTCAAATTTTATTAATTCATCGCAAAATTTGACTGAAATCGTTTCACAACAACAAATTTTGTTTGTTTTTCAAAGGTCATCAATTCCAGTTTTCATTTCCAGTGTCTGTACAGTTCACATCACCGATACAACCGTTCAAGCAGCAAGGACACAGTAAGGGGTCTGTGCACCACCTGCGGGCAGCAGCAAACGACACAGCACCTGGCTGGCTGGGTGCGGATCACACTACGGATCACCTCTGCTGGCATGGGTGTCCCACTCCTCCTGGAGGGTGGTGAAAAGCTCACTGACACTTGTCAGGAGCATGCAAACGCCACCCGGACTCGTATGTCCAGTTCATCCCATATGCACTAAATTGGGCTGAGGTCTGGCGACACTGAGGGCCAAGAAGAACGTTGATGTTATTGTTGACATGGGTTTGCATTGTCAGTCGCACAATGTAAGGCCTGGCATTGACCTGTTTGTCCTGCTGCAGAGTCCTGTTGGACAGCGAGGCCCGCCCATAGAGGCAAAGGACATGAGCTGGAAAATTTCAGACACATACGCCCGCTGGCCATTCTGCTTGCCTCAGACTTGTACCAGATGATGACTCCTGCCAGCATAGTGGATGGTGCCCCACACCATGATGCCTCCACCACCCTGGGCAGGTGCCTCCTCAACCATGCAGTTCTGGGCAAAGCGCTCGTCATGTCTGCAGTACACCCTCCTCCTCCTGTCATGGCTCTGGAGCAGAAGAAGACTCGTTTGAAAAAAAAAAAGACCCTGTTCCAGTGGTTCCTGAGAGTCCAGGGATGATGCTGAGTTGCCCACTGCAGTCTGTTCACTATGATGCTGTGTGGACAGGTCCTCTGACAGGTCTGCAAGCCCATAGCTCTGCACCATGCAGGTGATTCCAAACTGATCAGAGATTCTTTGACCTCCCGGTGATTGCTGGGCAGTTTGGTGAGGCTGACTGAAAGCGATTTCCCAGGTGGCTGACCCCGGATGTAGTGTCTTGAGCTGGAGTTGTTGCCAAAGGTCTTCCAGAGCCTGGTCAGTCTGCCTGTGCTGATGTCTGCCGTGAAGCTGCGATGATGACTCGGGAATGCCTGCTGAGGGTGCCCTGGCTCACGCTGAAGTGTCAGGCGACTTCAGGCTGGCTTTGCCCGGCTTTGCAAAATGCCCCATTGCGTTCTCACATTCTCTTGCTGACTGAGTTGCAGCATCTTGCATTGACAGTCTGGTTTTCCTCAGAATGAATCCACTGTGTGTATAGTTTGTTGCCTTCCTCTGAGCATTTCATTCACTAAAATGTGCATGAATTTGCTTCACTCAGGGGGCAAACCTGATCAAAAAAGAAAAAAATTGTCCAAATGGTCCATTTTTTGTGCCAGTGCAATCCAACTAGCACTAGATGTGTGAGCACTCGTGAAGCACAGACGTAAACCAACATTTTTCCACTGGTTGGTTACATCCTATCAGTGCTTTGGCATCGAGTATCAGACTTCCCATTTCTCCCTTGTGAGCAGGGGAGGGAGGGTAGAGAGTCGTTGTGTGGTGGGGCAGTTCAGGACATATAATGTTTAAAACTGTGTGAAAAAAAAGCATGACTATTCTAGTTACCTGATGTACCAATGTGTGCTACAATGTCCACTTTTCTGACTGCATTTAGCTAACTGGTCAGCACTTTAATCATCCCTGTCTTGTCTGTTGTTTGGCTTGGGAGGCCGAAGAAGAGCAAGTTTATAAAAAAAAAAAAAAAAAAAAAGCCTAACATGCTGTTCGCTTTCTGAGATACCTTGTCAACTATTCCCACCTTGCGGGTACTCTATGTTCAAATCCTTGGTATATTTGGCAAAGTTACATGCTAAAAGGTTTGGTTGGGCATTCCTGCTTTGATTAGCGTAGACCTTTTTTTGTTTTGGTATCTTTATCAGTTTTATAAATTAAAGAAAAATTATTGCCAAAGTCTACAAATAAGACAGAATAGACAACTAGGATTTTTGCTAAAACATCAAGTGCTGCCAAGATAACAGGACCAGCTAAGTGACGTTCAGTATTTAAAAAAGAGCCCGACAACATCCTAGCGCATTTTTTTCATTAGCCCAGTTTTTTACAAGAAACCAACTGAACTGAAAAACGCCCCAAAATCTTGGGACTGGCCAGCATTTGTTGGCAAAGACAAAAGCACAACAAAACCATTCTAATGTTTTTTAGTACGTTTTATTCTCCTGCGATTGAATTATCCTTTTGGGGTATGAGAGGAGCAAATGTCATTTATGATAGCACGACAATATTTCTGAATTCACTCACCCTCACCCATTTTCGTGCAAAATTTCCCGCATCAAGGATGATAACTCTTTCCGCACGCCGTTTATGTGAGTATTTTGACCAATCGTATGTGAGCATTTTCATTCGCTGCGAACCTACATGTGATTGTCAAGCAACGATATCAACAAAGTGCACTGGAGCTTTTTGGACATCACCTTCACGGATAAACAAACTGAACTGCACCATGTAAGTATCTGTACTTTTTGAACTCAGCTTTGTCTCCATTTGTCTCCGATTGTTGATCATTCAAGACTTAAGATTGGAAAATCATCACAATTAGATTTGCTTTCGCAAAAACTGTCTTTTTTAATTAGATGCAAAATTAACGGAATTTGGAAGGGGGAAGCACAACACCGGCGCTTACTTTCTTTTACTTTGGAGATCACCACTGTTGTGTGGACACCCTCCTGTAGAACATGTCTGAAGAACTCTTCCATCCGGGAGTGGTGAAACACAGCTTTACCAGCGAAACGAGGATCGATCACCTTAACTCTGACCGTCACCATGAAAGAACAAGGGGTTGTTTGTTGGGACTGAACGGAAACCAAGGTAAAACCCTAGAAACACCTTGGTATTTCAAAGACCACCACGTCATTTCCTTGTTCGCCCCTCTAAATGTCTTTAGAATAATTTCCTAGTTGGGGGGCTTGTCACCACACCACCCTAAAGTACTGTCAGAGCAGCAACATCAGGGGAAATGTGCAATGCAAAGTAAAAAGCAAACACTCTGCATTTAGACTAACACTAAACATTGTGGGTAACACTACATTGATTTTAGGTGTGTTTTTTTTTCTGCCCTCAGCACCCTTGTCTCGTAAAGCTTGTCTCTGGTTCTTAGAGACTAGACACCTTCATTGAAGATCTCCTCCCATCCCATCTCTCCCCACCCCACCCCTCCTGTCACAACCCATCCGTCTTTCTTCCCCCCTTCTACTCTCCATTCTATCAGATTAAAAAAAAAAAAAAAAAAAAAAACACTCACAGAAAGAAACAAATCAAGGTATATGACCTGCGTCCATTCACAGTAAAGAAGAGAAAATCAGAGTTTGTGGATGAAAATGGGCAACAGATCAAGATGGCTAAACACACCTGTCTTGCCATCTCATTTTCTTTATAATAACGGGACGCACAAAATTAGGACAAATCTTTTGCTTTTCTATACAACATCAAATAACAGAAAAAGTGTGTGTGCAGGGCCCCTTTACTTTCAAACACACTTACCTCTCACCTTCAAACAGTATCCTCTCTGCTGTTTTTTTTTTTGTTTTTTTTTTTTCCCTGTCAAGAATTTTAATCAAGAACCGCCCAAATTATCGCTAGATGTCAATAACACACAAGTTGGCGGGGCTGTTACCTAATTCAGCGCCTAATAGATAGGACAACCTTTAACACTGAGTTATCTTCATGCGGAAAGTTAGCTGCTGCATATATTTGAGGGGTTCCTGAAAAGCAGGATTCCCAAATGAACATGTTGGTAAAGATGAATGAGGTTTTTTCATTCAGAGTGAGCAGGACACCTAGTGAACTCATTGAAACTGCTTGCTCTCTTTGAAATGTTTGTTAATTAATGGTTGCTTTACAAGTGTTTGAAAAGGATTGAATTAAATTAGTAGTCATTCGCTTTCACTTTTTTAATGTGGAAGTAGTAATTTTAATTTAAGCCTGTGTATGCTTTCCATTTTAGTTTATATACTGGTTCCATATTTTAGTATCTGCATTAATTTTTTGACACTTTGACCTCCTTTGGTTTCTTTGCTTGGAATGAAACATAAGAATCATGAGTGAGGAGACCTTGCACATATTGCATGCTGAGACTTGAGCGGTCCCATACCCAACTGCATTAACACTAGTTCGTTCCCCTACATTAACACATACAAACCCCTTTCTGCCCCTGTTCACCCCCCCCTCCACCCCCCAAACACAATGTGGATAACTTTTCAAAGATAGTTGGACATGTACATACAACACATGCACACTGCACCCACACATAACACACGCACACTCACACCACACACACACAACACACACACACACACACACGTGTGTGTGCACATGCACTCCACACACACACCCATCAACACACACTACACCACCATGCATGTGTCAACTCACGCATACTCACCCCCCCCCCCCCCCCCCCCCCCCCCTACACACACCACTCATGCAAGCACGCGTGCATGCACCACACCATACACCAAATCAAAAAAAATATGCAAATGTATCACCCAACTACTGCAAATTATTCTGAGATTGTTTTTATTAAGTTCTATCACTGGTTTTGCTTATGTAATCTTAATTGTGCTATACGGACATGCCATGCTTCTGTTTTCCAGTTTTATTTATACCATTATTTTTATATTTTAGTACAGTTTTGCAGTTGTTTATCTAGCTATATGTTTTTCTTTGGTTTCTTTTTTTTTTTTTTTTTTTTTTTTTTAGTTTCTGTAAAACTTAATGGGGACCGGCTGTGAAACTGAAAAACAGCACACACAACACACCACACACAACACACACCACACAAACACACCACCAGAGGATGGTGGGCTCTAGGCAAGGGGGAAGAGAAGAGTGAAGCAGAAATAACGGATGGTCTTGATACATATGTATATATATGGCAAAAATGTGTGGAAAGGAAGGTGAATTAAAGAATGGCTGGCCCTTCCATACTTGTGTGTGTGTGGTGTGTTGATGTGTGTGTGTGTGTGTGTGTGTGTGTGTGTGTGTGTTTTGGTGTGTTATTACATATTCACATATAACCAGGTATTTATGTTTATTTTCTTTTCCCCCGCACACACACACACACTACACCCACACACCACACATATTTGACATTTTTTTCTTGCTTGAGTGATCAGAAACAGCAGTTTGTTTTTTTAAAACCATTGCCCATGATTTTGGACACATCTATTATTTCAACATTTTGAATGATCCTTCCATTGCCCCCACCCTGGTTGCAGAGAAAACATGGCAGACACAGCAGTTCTACAAGCCTAAGTCCATGGTGCGTCACCCAAGGGTGGGACGATGGAGGTGGAGGAAGCCTACAGGTTTCAGCTGGGCAGGCTACGGATGCTATTGAGTACAAACAGATCCAGAAAACAGAGCAGGTAAAGTCCCCCACCAGTACAAGCTTTAGACTTTAGGTGCCTTCTGGTGAGGACAGTGGGAGCATGGTGGGGGGATGGGGGTTGCTTGTGTCCTTGCCACACTTGTTGATTTTGCAAGTGCCCATGTTTGCTTGAGTTGCCACCTGGTGTTTTCAGGGATAGTGGGGGGTAGAGGGTGTGGTGATGGTGAAGGGTAAAGTTCAATGGAATCACCGCCCCTCCTTCCACCTCCCCCACCAATACATTCTAGAAATAACAATCTTTGAATGTGCTTAAACCCTCACCCTTCTTCACCCGTTTCCACTCTGTCTTTCCATTGCAATTTTTAATGTGCTTTTTTTGGAAGGGAGGAGTAGGGAGAGTGAATGGAAGAGCAGTGGAGACATGTAACGTGGAAGGCATATTGCTGTCATTTCCTGATGTTAAGCTAAGGGCCCTGGTATTTGGTATTTACCCCTTATGGTTAGGAGGGTATTGGTAGCTTTATGCAGTCAGACGTCCTGTTGGTGAGTGCACTGCCTGCCATACTATATGTGGTTCACACTGTTGGACTGAAAGAATCTCTCTAGTATAACCTGCTCCTTTTTCTTCTGCTGATATGTAATGTGGTGATATGACTTTAACAATTATGTTTTTGAGAGCTATTCAAATTGAATCTTGGTATTGACTGTCATAGGAAATCTCTCTAGTATTACCCTGCTCCTTTTCTTTGCCTGATATCAGTCTTTACCAATTACGTTTTTGAATCTTGGTATTGACTGTCTTCATTTACACACATTACATAGATCTTGCTTCTGGTATTTGGTTTTCATCTTGATAATGAATATCGTTCTTTGTATAGTTCACAATGCATCATGGTCAAGTTCACTGGATTTTTTTTCTTCCCGCCTCTCCTTTGGACAGCCTGACACTCATCTTTGTCGCTACTAACAAGGTTGGGGGAGCTCTCAAATGGGTCAAACTCATTGGCTTTGAAGAAACAGTGTGTTCCTCGGAACGCACAGGTCAAAAGGTCAAACAATCTCCTCAGCCATCACAAACACACTGCTTTGTGGTACACAAGATCCATTAGAGATCAGGCTCCCTTTTAAACTCCTTCAACCAGGCACCGAAAAGCTTGCATGGAGGGGCTTTAGGCTTACAACACACCAATACTGTATTATCCAAAGTAGTCACACTCTGCTTTGTCTTCATTTTTGTTGATCAGTGAGGGAAGTTCCTTGTCTGTTCTTTGTGTCTGCTTGTCTGTTTTTTTGTGCAACGGGTGAATGGATACTCAACCTCACAAGTACAGCATTGCTTTGGAGTTTATGCATGTAATAGTTTTAAACAAGATGGCAAATCTTCTTTCAGTTATACAGTTTACATCTCCCTGCCTCACAGAAGATATTCCATTCAGATTTCTTTCTGCCTTTTTTTTATTTGCCTATAGAACTAAAAAATTCACCCTTTTAAGAGTTTGAAAGACCTACAACAAATTTTAACAGTAGGTTTATTTGATCGATTGGTTTGACTGATTGGGCATTCCACTGCCTTTTTTTGGCCTGTTTTTTTTTTTTTCTACACCCACACTGTAGATTGCTCGCTGGCTCACTGGCCACACCTTGGTTATTTGCAGAAGCTGGTGCGACGTGACGTGCTACTTCTACTTACTACAACAAAAAGCCAGAGAGTGTCCTGACAAGGACAGTCAACAAAACCAAGATGTGCTTCCTACTAACTCTCCTCTGTTTTCAAGCTTTACTGAAAAACTGTGTGGAACGTCAAAACTCAGGTTTTGGTGGGAAAACATCCATTTGTTGTGGAAGGTTGTTGCGAACAACTGGAAAGAAATCTGAATGAACAAGGTAAATTAAAGATGATGAGAAGATGGGAAATTGTTG
>JADBJO010012258.1:0-12500 GCA_016801955.1 Conus betulinus
TGTTCATGCCATTGACAACACTTGCTATGTGACAACACATGCCATTGACAACACTGCTTGTTATGTGCCATTGACAACACTGCTTGTTCTATACCATTGACAACACTGCTTGTTTAAAGCCATTGACAACACCGCTTGTGCTATTCCACTATCAACACTGCTTGTGCTATGCCATTGATAACATCTGTGCTACAGGTGTTTGTCCGTGCTCTGTAATGCATGTCGTTGATAGCATCTGTGCAACAGGTGCTACTCTGTGCTCTTTAATCCATGATATTGACAACACCTGTGCTACAAGTGCTTGTCTGTCCTCTTTTAGCTAAGTCGTTGATGATATCTGCGTTTCATGTGTTTCTACGGTACTCATTAAGCTATGCCGTTGATAACATCTCTACTGCGGGTGTGTCTACATGCTCTTTAAGCTATGCCATTGATAACATATGTGCTACAAGTGTGTCTACGTGCTCCTTAAGCTATGCCATTGATAGCATCTATACTACAGGTGTGTGTACATGCTCTTTAAGCTATGCCATTGATAACGTCTGTGTTACAGGTGTGTCTACATGCTCTTTAAGCTATAAGCTATGCCGTTGATAATGTCTGTACTGCAGGTGATTTTACGTGCTTTTTAAGTTATGCCGTTGATACCATCTCTGCAACATGTATTTCTGCGCGCTGTTTAAAGCTATGCCATTGATAACATCTGTTCTACAGGTGGGTCTATATTATGCTCTTTAAGCTAAGTCGTTGATAACATTTGTGCTACAAGTGTTTCTACGTGCTCTTTAATCTATATCATTTGTAAAAACCTGAGCCGCAGGTGTTTCTCAATGCTGTATATCTTTGCCATTGCCAACACCTGCGCTACAGATGCTTCTCCATTCTCTTTAATTGATGTCGTTGATATCATCCGTGCTACAGGTGTTTCTACGTGTTCTATAATTTATGTCGTTGATATACGTGCTACAGGTGTTTCTACGTTTTCTTTAATCGATGTCGTTGATAACATCTGTGTTAAAGATAACTCTTCTCTCTTTTTTAAATGGTGGAAGGATAAGGAAGCCGGAGTCGTATGAGAGAGAGACAGAGAGAGAGAGATTCGGATTCGGATGTTTTATTTATATAGGCCTTGGCCCATTATGAAGGGGTGGGGTGAATATAACACATCATATGAAACAAATAACATGCCTGTATAACAAATCAAACACAATCAATTTAGAACTTCAAGAGGTAGCTATTTCTCGAAATTTAAATGCCTTGTAGAGAAACAAGGACAAATTTCGAGCAACGTCCGTTGAAGGTGATGCCATCAATATAGCCAATTTAAACAGGGGAGGTTGTCTATAAAATTTGGGCTGAATGAATTCAGTTCTAATATTCCTTAAGGCTGGGCAGCAAAGCACAAAATGGATTTCATTTTCCTGAGACTCTTTACAAAGTGGACACAGCAGATCATTGTCATCGACAGTGGCTTTGTGTTTTAGCTTATGAACTGCCAATTCTGAAATCCCAAATCTGAATTTGGTCATGAAATACTTTAAGTGTCTGTCCATTTCTAAAGTTAAATAAGGTTTCAAATCATGAAAATTGCGAACATACCTATAGAAATCAAACCGTTCACTACACTGCACATGATTTGTCCATCTTTGCCAAGAGCAATCAATCAGTCGTTGACGAAAGCAGTGTATGAATTGCTTAACATTGCCAACACCTTGATTTAACCATGCAAAACCGAAACCATATTCAAAGAGACAAATACGTACTTTACTTGCCCAGTTGTTTTTCCCTCTAGTATCGAGATCATATAACATGTTTATAAGCTTTGTGTGGTAATCTGTACTCCTGCATGTAAAGTAAACTCAGCCAATAACAGATGCATTTAACTGCAGAATATATGTACAAGGAGAATATATTAGTCTCACCATAAATAAGATCATTAGGCGTTCGCCTGTCTACACCCAAAAACCTTTTTAATGCGAACAGGTACACAGATTCACAATGTATGGCAGCATTGTCTAATCCCCACAATTCAGACCTATATTGCACAATTGGTTGAATTTGACTATCAAACAACTTAATGAAAAATACAAAGACGTGTTATTGAGGATATACAGCTTTTTCATGATATTGAGCAACACATTTTTGGCCCTGCTTGCAAGATCCTTACACGCACTAACAAAACTCAGACATGTAGAGAAAAATATACCCACATACGTGTAAGCATTCACAACAGGCATGGGGATGCAATCATAGAACCACCTTTCTCTTGCACTCAAATAACCACCCTTTCGAAAGACAGTAATGTTACTTTGGAAAAATTAACCTTTAGTTGGAGAGAAGCAGCTGCGCGATGTAGACTGTTCAGTTGAGTCTGTAAACCAATAACAGTCTCTGATATCAAAACCACATCATTAGCTAATAAAAGAATAAACAACTCAAAAGCATCCAAAGTCAGCAAAGCCCCATGTTTTCAATATTTGATCGCTTCAATTGTTCACTCATTATTAAAGATGGAAAAAGAACAGGATTGCAGGCATCACCTTGCCTAACCCCAGCTGTACAGTTAATGTAATCTGTCAATTTATCCCCACAATGAACTCTATCCCTAACTACCTCATACATGCTTTTGATACATCTATAAAAGTTTACCCTTAATACGATTCTTAATCATGACTGGCCACAGAAGATTTCTATTGATGGAATCGAACGCTTTTTCAAAATCTATGAAAGCGGCATATAATTTTCGATTATGAGAAAACTGCTTCTGAACAAGAGCCATTAAAGTAAACATGTGGTCAACAGTCGAATAACCTTTTTTGAAACCAGCTTGGTGATCACCAGTAATATTGTTTTCCTCAACCCACTCTTGCAATCTGTTATTTATTATCATTCCAAA
This sequence comes from Conus betulinus, assembly GCA_016801955.1. Taxonomy (NCBI): domain Eukaryota; kingdom Metazoa; phylum Mollusca; class Gastropoda; order Neogastropoda; family Conidae; genus Conus; species Conus betulinus. The sequence goes on from JADBJO010012258.1 coordinate 2,897, forward strand.
TATTTTACTGCTTATGTTACTAAGACAGATACCCCTATATTGTTTGGATTATTAGCGTCCCCCTTTTTAAAGATAGGTATTATTATTGACTCTGTCCAGTTACCCGGAAATATACCGTCATCAAACAGTTTATTGAAAAAAATTTAAGCAAAACTGCACAATTTGGGCAGAACAGTGTTTGAACAGTTCACCAATTATGCCATCGGGGCCTGCTGCTTTATTGTTTTTTTTTTTTATTTTTTTAAAAAGTGCTAATAAGACTTCTTCTTCACTAATGGGACGGTTCATATAGACATCAGACTCATCTTCAAACCCCTCTTGTGACCCTGTATACGTTTTTTTCATACATTCAGCACATTTCATTATACATTCAGTAAACATATTTAGTACATTATTAGTATCGACATCTATTAAACTTATGGCAATATCAAGACTTTTCCTTGCTTTTTCATCACATAAGGTATTCTAAACTGTCATGTGATGTAGCCTCACATGGCAACATGTGACGTTCCATCGCGTACGCCCTTATTTGAAGGAAAGCATTTCCCTAGGTAGTGAAAAGAAAAGGTAAAAGAAAGGATAATTTACATGGCCTGACCAGTGTGATCGGTGTCGATGTGGCTATAGACGTAGGATTATTATTGGTTGAATGGGCGGACGTTGTCCATTGGTCAAGTACCAAGGGCAGGTAATGCGTAGAGTTAGATGAGTACTCACTGAATATGTACTCAGGAATAGCGCAGGGAGAAAAAAATAAGGTGTAGGAAGGAGATGGCTTGGGGACACTGACCAGACAGGTTATTTGGAACCCCAGAGCGAGATTCATCTGCAATCTACCATTATCAGCCCTTTCTCGGTGCTGTGGCAGCACCACTAATGGTACAAGCAACTGTGGCAGTTGTGTGACACGTATTTCGGCTACAGTGCTGTGGCAGCACTTAATCGCGAAGAGACGACGACTGTTGCGGTCGTGAGAGAATTTAAAGAATCTGGTGTGTTGTTCTCCAGTGATTATTGATGGTTCCCCTGGGTCGGAAATCAGAGACTAACCATCTTCGATTCTTCTTTGGAAAACGTATGAATTCTCTAGTGAAGAGAGAAACTGTAAGGAAGTTGTTCTTTGGAAAAATGTATCAACTGTTTCCCCAGTCAAGAGGGAAAACCAAAAAAAAAAAAAAAACAGTTGTTGTGAATTACTATGTAAAATGAGATGAAATTTGTTCCAAGATAGTGGACCTGTGGAATATTTGTACCTCCACTGGAAAGGAGGAACATAAGATTTAAAGAGTTGAAAAGTTGATTATTGTTTAGTAAATTATTCCCCGGAGAGAAGGGGGAGAAGAAACGTTATTGTAGTGCGCCTTTTGGTTGTTTTGAGAGATTGCGTGTGCACTGAGTAAATGCTGAGCTGAGTGCGTGTATGTATTTGTGCACAGTGTGACATAAACAAAGAAGCGCATTCAACATTCCAGACAATTTTTATCAATGACATTGCCTTGACCTGTTTTACTCAGATCTACTAAGTTTCCACAAGGAAAAAGAACAGAAGTGACACAGGAAAATGATAAAAATCTATACGTTCTACAACCTGTAACTAACAAACATCACATAACAGAGCAAAGAGTTCATTTCACAATATAAAACAGTCGTTGACACTACTCCCGTGATCAGAAACATACGTATAGCAACCTTTGAGGTCGCCTTTACACATACCATTTAGGATACACAAGTTCAAAGCAGTGCACATATTTAATAACGATTTCCCGTAACTGTTTAAATTTGTATCTTGAGAGCATCAGTTAGTGCTGATAGACTGACTAGCATACCATGTATCAAAAACATTAAACCCGGAAAAATCCTGAGAGATATCAGAAGTTCTACCATTTGAGTCACCGTTTAGAATGACATTAGCATCATTTGTAATCATCAAGTCATTCTTCCAGTCAACTAATACCATTATCTACATCAAAATGGGCATAACAGGGAGAACCTTCTGGGGGAATGTGCTACCAAACATACAAAACATCCTTGTCTATTCCAAATAAGATTTTTGTCAATCAAGCAGACGATTAAATTTGGATTATTTTCTTCCACAGCGCTGACAAAGGGGATAAATTCATTTCTTATTAAACAAATTACACCTCCAGATCGTCTCCCTTGTCTCGGAAATTTAACTGCCGGCTTACACAATATTTTAAACCCAACAAACATATTCATCACGGCATTTCTCTATAAATGTCTCAGTTTAACAAACAAAGTCAAACTGATACAAAAATGAAATAGAATCGGAGTCAACAAGTTTTGATATTAAACCATTAACATTGCATGTAAAAAAAAGCAAAGGGTTTCTGTACAGTAGGAGAAACCGTGTCGTTCGTGTATTCACACGTGGTAGCGGACGGCCGCTCTGCCAAACAGGTTTGCCTCGACGAACAGAGTTCACTTGTGACACTGCCACCAGTGACCGAGAGGTCTACCAGTGTTATGTCACTGAGGTTCCCATTTTCTGTACAGCATTTTTCATCATGTGGCTGGCTGACTCCCTATCTTGACTCGGTCAAGTTGCCATGGGTATCGAGGAAGTACTTTTTTGCCATCGATAATTAGATGGTCAAAAATCATAGAGGCCCTTTTCCCGTCGGCTCTTGCCTTCTTGAGATAGAGAGAGAGGCCAAGTCTGACTTCCCTGACACGAAAAGAGAAATCCTCGCCAACAAAGATGCTACTGCCCTTCAACTTCGCTTTGGATTCTGAGCTTGTCTTTGTACGATGAGCAGCAAGCTATGACAGGAGAGTTATCAGCCTGAGGACACGCTCAAACTCGTTTTCCAGTGTTACGTCCAATTTGTCTGTAATCAGGTCAAGTAATTTCCTTTCACATTGTTCATTCGTCTCATTTTGGTGTCTGGGAATACCATAAAAAATAAGATTATAGCGCTTGGACCGACATTCTAAATCGTCTGGTTTTCTTTCTAATTGCTCATCTTCAGCCAAAAGCTCAGAGTATTTCTCTGCCAAATCCAAGTTTTCTTCCCTCAAATTCTCCACCTCCTCCCGCAGATCATCAAACCGACAATGCATAGTAGCAAACTGATCACGAAGGTCCTTTAGGCTATTTTCCATGTCAGCAAACTTACAGTGCAGCTTCTTCATCACGTCTGCTATGGTGGGTTGCTGGATGGAAAGCAAAATCGTCTGTGTCCAGACCAACAGCGGAAATAACTGCAGCTAAGCTATAACGGAGTTCCTTCCCCTGGCAACTGTTCATTTTTTTTTTTTTTTTTTTTTTTTTTAGACGAAGCCCAACGATCGGCAATGGCGGCAACACACATGTCCAAAAGTGGTGAAACAAACATAATATTTTTGTTGAACACTTTTTGCTGCCAATTCTTTTACAGAGATAGACAAAGCATTTCTATGCAAGATTGTCATAGCATAATGATGACAAGTCTTCACTTGATTGTATGGCTCACGACTGTTGTTTTGTTTCTTTTTTTACCCCAGTTTTTGAACATTGCAGCGGCTTAGATGCTACTGACTGAATTTAAAAAAAAAAAAGAAGAAATGAAGAGTAGATATATAGAGAGGGTAAAGTAATGAGACCTACTAAAAAATACTCGATAACCTTCAGCAATTTGTGCGGAGCACCTCCAACAGTGTAATCATAGGTGGTATGCTATTGTGGCACAAAACAGTTCACATGACTCCGACATATCTTCGCCTCCATGCAAAGCATTTTAAACTGTGAGAATCCCCTTAGCGATTAGTCCTTTCTCTCTTCTGAGTATATAAAAACCCACACAACAACAACAACAACAACAACAACAACAACAACAACTCTACAACAGTAGCTGCTTGGGTCTGAGCGGAGAACAATTATATCCTGGCTAATCGGACCAGAGAGGACCGTTGACATATAAGGCAAATCTATTGAGAAGCTGCTCCTAGAACGACACAACCGGTGTGTTAATAACCAAACACAAACGATCAAACCGACACCACACCTATTTAGCTGATATGAAGAAACTCGGATGACTGTTTTATAAATGCAGTAGTGGTGTGTGTGTGTGTGTGTGTGTGTGTGTGTGTGTGTGTGCGCGTGCGTGCGTGCGTGTGTGTGTGTGTGCGTGTGTGTGCGTGAGTGCGTGCGTACGTGCGTGCGTGCGCGCGCGCGCGCGCCTGTGTGTGTGTGTGTGTGTGTGTGTGCGCGCGCGCGCGTGCACGCGTGCGTGCATGCATGCATGTACTCCATTCTAATCCAAAGACATTAGGCAGAGAAAGAAAGAAAACTCACTATGGCGTCGCTTTATTTGACAAAAAGGCACGGATTCGCTCCATTCATACTGTAGGATGAGGAAGTGGCAATATGAAGCTGTCCATTGATATGGTGATTTGGTGAATTGGGACCACGATCAATACTATGAGATTAACCAATAACAAATACCAACCCAATATGGTGAACTGGTGAACTGGGACCATGATCAATACTCTGAAAGTCATCAATAAATGCGTCATTTCCTATCAACCGAAGACAAGTCTTGGTGGTGTGTGCTCTGAGTTTTTTTGTTCCAATGTGTCACATGTATGCCATGTCTCCGTCTAAAAATTGTGGACGTGCCTGGTTTGGGTAGTGGCTGCCCGATGCAAGCGGCGTTTTGGTATCCGTTGCATCGTGTCTTTTAGGTCCTTCGTCTTGCGCCTTGTGCCGGACGGTCTTCATCCTGTTGCCGTGGCCTGGAGGTGATGGTGGTCTGGCATTGACTGTAGTGCCATTCAGGACTGTCTAACGTGCCAGTGCTGTTTTATCAGGGTTGCTGAAGTCTCTGGTGGTCAGTGTCTGCGCCATCGTTGCTGCTTTGCCTTGGGTTGTCCCGGGTCATCAGAGTTTACTTCGGAAGTGGCTGAACTGGCGTCATTTGGCGAGTTGTGAAGGTTCTTTTTTTTTGTTTTCTTCTCGTCTTACAGATCTTGACGTCATTAACACAGCAATATCTGCGTGTGCTGGCTGGCGTGTGTGCTTTCTTTCTTTTTTTTTTTTTTTTCTTTTCTTGACATGCTGGATCAGCTCCTAGATTCCCCAGTCTACAATCAAGACAAGGTGATCTTGGAAACGGAGGATGAAAGTAAGGATAGGACTCAATGGAGGTCAATACTCAGAGGGAGAGAGAGAGAGAGGGACGTGAGGGGGGCTCGACTCTGTTGCGACCAGTGGTGTGTTCGAATACTGTCCTGCATTTTTCTGAAATTTGTTGTTTATAGAAGCTTATCAATTTGATGTTTTTCTATTGTATTTTACACTGTATTTTATATATGATATGCAATGTGTCACCACAAAATAATTTTCCTTCATGGACAAAATGAACAACTCGTGAGCTTGTGAACGTTTGAATAACAAATATCAACCCAATATGGTGATTTGGTGTGATGGGGACCACGATCAATACTGTGAAAATAATCAATAACAATTATCAACCCAATAATCATGATCATCTGATGGGATGGAACCACGGTCAATTCTGTGAAGAACAATCAATAGCAAATATCAACCCAATAACAGAACCAGACTTGCTTCTCATGTGCGTTGACTGGCACGACCTGGAGATTGAGCTCTTAGCTAATGAAAATTTGCCTTCATTACAAGCTTTAAAAGGAAAATAAAGTAAACCCGCCAGATGACAGTGATAAACAATTACTGGACAAAACGCCACGCCTTTCGACCTCTCAGGTCTTCCAATCAGCTCACATCGGAAGCAAGTCCGGTTCTGTTATTGGGTTAATATTTATTACTGAACGTGGTCACGTTCCATCAAATCACCATCTTAATGCACAACTGCTCTCGTTTTTATTCAACGCCCAATTCGCGCCGAACTTGAGAACAAAAGTGATTATCGTTCGTTTTTTTTTCCCGTCCTGAATGTTGTGTATATTGCCTGAAGACCTAACAGATTGAAGCGCGTCATGTTTTGTCTTGTAATTTGTTTGTCCCAGTTATCTGATGGATTTAATTTGGTTTCCGTTTAAAGCTTGTATTGAATACAATATTATTCTCCAGATTCTTCCTTGTAGTGTTCATCAGGTAAGAATTCAATTTTCATTTTTATTACATGCGTAAGGGGCGAGACGCATCATCTTCTTTTTTTCTGATCCCTGTCCGTCTTTTATTTCTGTAGAACGCAGGACAATAATATCAGCGAGGAACGTTTAACAAGTTATCAAAACTGGAAGATTCTGCCTTGAACAGTAGTGAACTACATTGATTTTGTCGTCGCAAATGTGTAATTACTGATGGAGAGTGCGTTGTATTGATCTTGTCAGAGTTGATGCATTTACAACGCCAAGGAAAGTTGTTACGTTCGATGATCACGATGCTCTCTACCCCTCTCCTCTCCGCTTCTTCCTTCCTTCCACCAAATCACTCCTTATCTTCTGTCTGTACGTCTCTGTGTTCATATATTTTTTCTGTCTGTCTGTCTGCCCGTCTCTATGTTTGTCTGTCTGTCTGTCTGTCTCCGCCCCTCCACCCCTTGATCCCTCCTCTCTGTCTTTCTCTGTCTCTGTCTGTCTGTCTGTCTGTCTGTCTGTCCTGTCTCTCTCTCTCTCTCTCTCTCTCTCTCTCTCTCTCTCTCTCTCTCTCTCTCTCTCTCTCTCTCTCTCTCTCTCTCTCTCAGTCTATGTTTTGTTACAAAATGCATAAATCTGAGGCACATCAGGCAGGGAAAAAGATACATTTAGTCCGTCAAGGCACAGTCAGTTAAGCATTGAGCAATGCCACAGTATCAAAGACAACAATTATTTGCCATTCACACATTCATGTAATTATAATGACGTCATTGAAGTGCGGTCCCGGTTGCATTTTATTCGATGAAGATGAAACGTATTGAAAACAAGTTATAGTTTTCTAATGATTCCAAGATATTGTGGATTTTAGAAGAAAGATTAAAAAACAAAAACAAAAAAAAAACGCGTTTGTGTTCGTATTCAAATCACAGTCTGCAGATTCACCTTCGTCGCGTCTCTCTTGCGCCAGCAGAAATACTGTTTGGTTCCTTCTCTGAATTTGCTGCCACTGAGCAAGTACAGGTAGAAGTTGGAGGCACTGACAGCGAACCACAGCATCAGAGTCACAGACTCTGCCAAGTTCAGCACTGCGTACAATTCTTCATCGATGATTTCGAGATCGAGAGTCGCTTTGTAGGCATCAAAGACACACGTTGGAAGCGTCAGCAGCAAGAACGCCGTGGACGTCAGAATGAGGGTCGTGGTCATGGGATAGACTTTAGTCACTCCTGACGTTGACTGTTGTTCAAGGTGTCCTCTCATTTTCCACGAAAGTTGTACAGACCGGATCACTTGTCCTACGAGGATGGAATTTCCGATAATGAGCACAAGGAATGGAATGACAGATGCCCAAAATAGGTCAAGGTAAGTGTGAACACGTGCATAAACTCCTGGAACGAAGTCTTGGGGACGCAGACCTTGTAATCAGGTTGGTAGGCGAAAGTAATAAGAAAATGTAAGTTCAAAACAGAGGACACAATGGTTATGACAGTAACGACGATCTTGCCTCTCCTCACGGTACACAGAACGCCAACACGGTGGGGCGTCACCACTGACGTCACTCGTTGATACGTCATCGCGACTAACAACCAGGCGGACGTTAAAGAAGTGGTGTACCACAGGAATTTTGGGATTTTACACAAGAGACCCAAGTGGAAGAAGGACGGGGGCCAGGTAAACACCATGTCCACCCAGAACCACAGCACTGAGGTCAGCAGCAGACACTGGTCAGACACGGCCAGAGCGGTGAAGTACACAGACAGACAGGCCGTGGACGGGGAGGACCTCATCCCCCGCATCACCACCACGATCATCACGTTGCCCAGGGTCCCAGACAGAAGCAGCACGGGTGGCACTGTATACCAAAGCGTGGTTGTGATATCGCTGAGGACGCCATGTTTGAAGCCGCTAGTGTTACTGCTTGTTACAGTCGGCTGTGGGTGGTACTCCGGCGAAAACCATGCTGACATCTCTGTTCAAAAACTCTTTTGTCTTTTTGGATTAACAGAATGAATGTTTACGTGATCGTTTGTATACTAAGCAAGAGCCTAAAGTCGTTTATATGTTCCTCAACAAGATCTAAAATCGTTTGTATACCTAACAAAAGGTAGAATTGTTTTATACTTAACAAGAGCTAGAAAGCGTTTGCATTCTGAAGAAGAACTCGAAATCGTTTGCATTCTTACCAAAAGCTAAAAATCGTTTGCACTGTTACCAAGAGCTAGAAATCGTTTGTATATCGCTTACCAAGAGCTAAAAACCGTTTGTATACTTAACAAGACCCAGACATTTTTTTGCATATTTAACAAGAGCTGGAAATCGTTTGCATTCTTAACAAGAGCTATAAATTATTTGCATTTTTTTCAAGAGCTATAAATCATGTGTGTACTAGAAGGAGTTAGAAATCGTTTGCATTCTTAACAAGTACTAGAAATCACTTGTGTTTTTAACAAGAGTTAGAAATCATTTGTGTACTTAACAGGAGCTAGAAATCGTTTGCACTCTTAACACGTGCTAGAAGTCTCTTGTATTTTTAACAAGAGCTAGAAATCCTTTGTATTTTTAACAAAAGCTAGAAATCGTTTGTATTTTTTACAAGAGCTAGAAATCGTTTTTTTTTTTTTTTTTTTTTTCTTTTTTCTTTTTTTTTTTTCCAGAGCTAGAAATCGTTTGCATTATTAACAAGAGCTACAAATTGTTTTTATGTTGTTTACCAAGAGCTAGAAATCATCTGTATACTTAACAAGAGCTAGAATCATTTGTATACTTAACAAGAAACATAAATCGTTTGCGTTTTTTTTTTTTGTTTTGTTTTTGTTTTTTTGTTTTTTTGCTGTCCCAACCTCTGCGCCACCTCAGAGGCAGTGCACCCACGCCGCTCATTCCGACGCGCCCCGTCCACAGCCACAGCCCAGCCGGCCCCGCCGCAGACCCGGCACCGGCAATCCACAGGGAGCAGTCAATGTCAAGTCACAAGAGGCAACCCACCGTGGAGACACTGCACTGCTGCCGAGTCACTTCAGTGGTGTTCAGAGGCGCCTGTTCTGATCTAACATACGCAGGACACCACCTACTAAGCCCCCTACTGACGACAATAATTGCTTAGTCGCGGAGCCGGCGTGAGTGAGCTCTCCCTCCGGAGGGCGCCACCACGTCCGTCCAACGACAGTCCCCCATGGACTCGCCGATACCGGTGACCCGAACGGAACCAAACCAAGGCCACAGACGTGGAAAGGACATCGAAATTGAGGTCACCATGAGAGCAGGGCACGAAGGGCCACAGAATTTGAGACTTTTTTTTTTTTCTTTAATGCTGATCGATGAGAATGAGGATGATTAAGATGATGCTACGGATTTCCATTTCGATCTGAGACTACATGACAGGGCTGTACTCTACGCTTCCTTTCATAATATATCCCGGCGTCAACCAGGCCTGAGAGATACAGACACCTGCAGTGTTGGTCAGGAAATTTGAGCAACACTCTCAGAAACGCATCCATTAAGTGGATGAAACTCGACTGTGTGGTCCCAGTCTTCCCAACTGAGC
>JADBJO010012258.1:17500-32500 GCA_016801955.1 Conus betulinus
GAGTTCCGTTGTTCCATTGCGCTTATTGAAGGCGTGTAATTGTCTGTCTCTGTCTCCGGCTTCCCCCCCCCCCCCCCTCTCTCTCTCTTTCTCTGTCTCACTCTCTCTCTCTGTCTGTCTGTCTGTCTGTCTGTCTCTCTCTGTCTGTCTGTCTGTCTGTCTGTCTGTCTGTCTGTTGCCTGTCTCTCTCTCTCTCTCTCTCTCTCTCTCTCTGTCTGTCTCTAGCTCTGTCTCTATGTATATCTCTCAATCTCTGTCTCTGTGTCTCTCTCTGTCTGTGTATAATTCTTGATCTGTCTGTTTGTCCTCAAAGTTTCAGCCCACACCAGGTGGTTCACGCTAGGGCAAATAATACATGCAGATAATGGGTCGCCCTCTTTGGGTTGCGAACAACATCAAGCTGGCACACGTGATAACCTGAGAAGGTTGCCTACGCAACTGAACACTCTTCTTCTGACACTTAATGACTGATGGCGCCGAGAAGTGGATACTGACCTACACGAGACAACGAGGCTGGGATACAGCTCCCATCTGTACCTTTGATATTATTCGTCGATCATCTTAGGCTAATTTCCTCAGGCAAAGAACGTGGTGTGTGTGTGTGTGTGTGTGTGTGTGTGTGTGTGTGTGTGTGTGTGTGTGTTCGTTCTTTAATTTAACGTCTATCCACCTAACAGTGATCTTAGACAGTATGTAAGTGTGTGTGCATGTGGTGTTTTTGGGGTGTATGCATGCGAATGGTTGGTGTTGAATTTGGGCGTACGTAGGTATGTATAATGCAATTAGGCCTAGATAAAATAAATAATATTTAAAAAACAAACAAACAAACAACCCCCCCCCCCCAAAAAAAAAAAAAAAAAAAAAAAAAAAAAAAAAAAACCCTCCACATAACTGAATTCAAAACTTCAAAAGAAACACTAAATAAGCAACTACCACCAAGATGGGGAAAATAACATAGACGTTAAAGTAACTGTCCAATTGGCTCTTAATCAGTCCTTGAACAACTTCCAAAATGTTTGATTCGTTGAAGATGACGTCTTCAAAGGCTGATATCGACGTGTGTGTGTGTGTGTGTGTGTGTGTGTGTGTGTGTGTGTGTGCGTGTGCGTGCGTGCGTGCGTGCGTGCGTGCGTGCGTGCGCGCGCGCGCGTACGTGTGTGTGTGTGTGTGTGTGTGTGTGTGTGTGTGTGTGTGTGTGTGTGTGTGTGTATGTGTGTGTGTTGAACATAAGAACATGGAGGGGTCAAGAGACATAGTGGCGTGAACGTTCAACGGACCCAGTACAGCAGTGAAAGCATTATCAAGGAGAAGCAGAAAAGAAGATAGCTTGAGCAGACTCCAGTAAGAAAGAAGCGTGGCACCTGCTGCCCAGACCACACCAAGTGAGCATTGTGAGACTGAGGACAGGGCACTCCAGACTCCAGCCAAGCGTTTGCTATTCTCTTTGCAGCAGCCATTCCCCCAACATTATCTACTGACAAATCTATCGTTATTTTATCAGTTTCTTTTTCAATTTACTTATCTTCTTATCTATTCTACTTTTTGACTGATCAATCCATTGGTTGATTGATGGACTGATTTACGTAATTTTAGAATCCAAGTATTTATTCATTTGTTTATGTGTGTACCTGTTTATTTATTTATTTGTTCACTTTATTCATTCATTTATTCATTAATTTATCTATTGATTTACAGGTTTATTATTAACCAATCAATCGCTAAATTTATCTAGCTATCTATTACTTTATCTACCTATTCATTTTTTGTATTTATGGATTTAATTACACATTTATCTATCTGTTATTTACAGGTTTGTTTGAGAATCGACTACCTTGATCTATCATTTTATCTGATATCTATTTAGTTTATTTACGTACTTATTTACTTATCGATTCGTTCATTCATTCATCTGAGTATGCATTATTCATTCCTTTATTCATCTATTTTTATTCAGTCCTATAGTTCTCTATTTATTCACTCGTTCAGTGGTAACTCTGATGTACGGTGGCTTCATGGCTTAGTAGACATGGTTCATGTAGTCTCCAGTGAACCAGTCTGCATGCGATGCCGCCTTGTTGATGAACCTGCATCTAAAAAAACAGCTTTCTGTAACACGGGACTTACACTTTGAAAACAAGACAGTTCTGCAGCAGATGGACACATCACAACCGAACAAAGAACACAATATATATACACATATTCAGGTATCTGACATTGCTGGAAAAGTCGTGTTGGATGCGTTTGGATTTCTTCTTCTTGTGCTTCTACTTCTTCTTTTCTTCTACTTCGCCTTCTTCTTCTTTTCTTTTCTTCTTTCTTCTTTCTTCTTCTTCTTCTTCTTCTTCTTCTTTTCTTCTTCTTCTTCTTCTTCTTCTTCTTCTTCTTCTTCTTCTTTCTTAGTTTTGGGAAGCGTTACTTGGGGCTACACTTCAAGAACAGTTTACCAGCTTCTGTCGATTTGATTCTGGAATGGGTCACCGATCCTGAACTACCTTCTGTTTAAAGTCACCAATTTTTAATGTATATCTCTTTGCTCTCGTTAACTTTTTTAAGCCATTTTCTGCTGGCAGTCAGTAATTTTTTTTAGCCATTTTCTACTGGCAACCAGTAACTTTCGAGCCATTTTCTACTGGTAGTCAGTAACATTTCAGCCATTTTCTACTGGCAACCAGTAACTTTTGGGCAATTTTCTACTTGCAGTCATTAACTGTTAAGCCATTTTCTGTTCGCAGTCATGTCATCAGTTTGTTAAGCCACCTTCTTCTTGCAGTCACCAACCTTTTAAGCTATTTTTGTTTCTGCTTGCTTTGGCCAGCTTTTGATAAACATAAGTGCAAAATGAGAATGGCTACATGATTAAAAGTCTACTGCGAAAGTGTAAATCGGTCTCAAGAAACACCGCTGTGTTGATCCACTATCACGTTAAAAAGAAACATTACTACTTCACCGAACGAAACGAAAAAAATTACAAGACAAAAATTTTGTTTGTTTTTTCTTTCTTTCGTTTGGGGGTATAGACATTTTTTTTCTGTTTGTTTGATTCAATTTCCATATGCAGTCTTCTCACTCGAAACCACAATTACACTGGGCTGGTCATTTACTGGAATTCTTACGTGTAAAACTGGAGACATAGGAACAGGGTTGCGTCAATGAGCTTTGAGAAACGTCACAGGATCCAAAACAATGTCACAGCATGATATGAGCACTGAAAGGAACTTGTAGAAACGTTGTTTCAAACATCAGATAGCTTTGAAGATGAACGTCTGTTGTGTGTAACAAGACAGGTAATGTTATACTACATTAGAGGCGGCTTTTTTTTTCTTTTCTTTTCTTTTCTTCTCTCTCTGCGTACGCAGGCTGATACTCCTGCGGACACTGCCTGTATAGACAGGCAGTGGAGTTTTTGTAAGTATGACCGTTTTTTCATCCTGCCATTAAGGCAGCCGTACTCTATCTTCCTGGAAGGTGCAGCTATGTGTAACGTGTCATCCATACCAACGGCCAAACTGGCCTTCTCTTCCGAAAGTTGGTGGTGGGATTTTACGTGTGTGCAAGATGTTTGTGCGTGCGTTCACACACGGAACCTCGGTTTATAGTCTCATTCGAAGGACTGTTGGGAAAGGAGTCCGTACCAATGTCAACTCTGAGGTAAAAAGAGGGATGAGGGAAAGGATGGGGGTGGGTAGAAAAGGGGGTGGGGGGGGGGAGATGGTGCCACTGGATCAGCAACGAGATTGGTCAGAACCACAGCTAGCAAAGATCTGCCTATTCTCTTCGTTGATTCACTGCAGACAGTACATCTCTCACCCTCCATCGATCTGGTGTCAGAGCTTTGGCTCTGTCTGTCTGTCTGTCTGTCTGTCTCTGTCTGTCTGTCTGTCTGTCTCAGTCTGTCTCTGTATTTGTCTTTTTTGTGTGTCGGCCTCTCTTTTTTCTCTGTCCGTCCGTCCCTCCCTCTGTCTGTCTGTCTGTCTGGGTGGCTGGCTGGCTGGCTGGCTGTCTCTGTCTCTCTCTGTCTCTCTCTCTCTCTCTCTGTCTGTCTGTCTGTCTGTCTGTCTGTCTCTCTCTCTCTCTCTCTCTCTCTCTCTCTCTCTCTCTCTCTCTCTCTCTCTCTGTGCGTGCGTGCGTGCGTGCATGCAAGTATGTAGGTGTGTGTGTGTGTGTGTGTGGTGTGTGTGTGTGTGTGTGTGTGTGTGTGTGTGTGTGTGCGTGCGTGCGTGCGTGCGTGCGTGCGTGCGTGCATGCATGCGCACGCGCGCGCATGTGTGTGTGTGTGTGTGTGTGTGTGTGTGTGTGTGTGTGTGTGTGTGTGTGTGTGTGTGTGTGTGTGGTTGTTTGTGTGTGCGTGCGCGCGTGCATGCGTGCGTGCGCGCGCGCGCATGTGTGTGTGTGTGTGTGTGTGTGTGTGTGTGTGTGTGTGGTGTGTGTGTGTGTGTGTGTGTGTGTGAAATTTTCCCTCATAATTCATTACAGAAAAAGTAGCACGTCATTTAAGCTCAAAGGAATATTAACAGAAGTTGAAATCTATTTTTCCCCACAAAGAAAATTCTCATATAGATCGACTTCTCGCTACAAAAGTTTTTTTTCAGGAGTAAGTGTTTATCGATAATTATTCCTGACAAAGCCTTTGTGCCGAAAGATTGTTGGTTCCTTAAATCTAACACTATGGAAAGAGACTTTCTGCTTGTTTTTAATTTTGTGTGCCCACATTCTATTTCTAAATAAGTGTGATCGAATTTTATCCAATGAACCTGACTGTTTTCTTGGCATTCTTCTTTTTCTCTCTCTCTCTCTCTCTCTCTCTCTCTCTCTCTCTCTCTCTCTCTCTCTCTCTCTCTCTCTCTCTCTCTCTCTCTCTCTCTCTCTCTCTCTCTCTGTGTGTGTGTGTGTGTGTGTGTGTGTGTGTGTGTGTGTGTGTGTGTGTAATATTGTACCTGCAAAATATGAAAAAAATACAGCATGAAATATCTGCGCCTCATCACCTGCACAAGACGGTAGATTCTAGCTTGCAGAGGTTTACTATGCAAGCTGGAACTGAAAAGGACAGGTGAGGATTTATCAGATGTGTTTATTAAATGAAAATGAACGCTTTGAACTCAAATCAAATGTCTTATACGGCTTCGCGCGTCATGTTCATATCTAAGCTTCAATCATGACGGCAAAAGCGCTAGTCCTTTCAAATTGTAACGATAAAATGATAGGCAAGGCATAACATCATTGCAGTCCACGAGTGAATTAAGATCTGGCACTGGCTGCAGCTCATCATCATTATAAAGTCAACTGGTTCGTAACTGGAACTAAGTGCTGAAGCAATGGTCTGCGTCGTTTTAAATGGTAACAGAAAAAAGAAAAACATCACCCTGGTTCGCCCCCACCTAACAGTCGGTCGATGTAGATAGGGTAGCTTTCGCTCCCATATTGAAATAAGTAAACGCCCATAACTCGAAATGACTGCTGCTTACGACACTTAATCGCCTAGCAGGAATGACAACAGAGAACACACGGAACAAACAAGGAGAAATCCCCCCCCCCCCCAAAAAAAAAAAAAAAAAAAGTTCTAAGCTTGCCTATAAACCCTGTACCTGACTCACCTATACAGCAACAGCAATTGAAGAAATGTACAAACTCAAACAAACATTTATTCAAGACCGGCACAGTCCTTTTCCATCTTGAATAGAGTCAAACTAATACACGTGCGCACAGTAACAAATACAGGGAATTTCACTTTGATTTGTATGAAAGCAAATCTTGCTTTCATACCAGTCTATGTAGGGTTTCTATATCACAGAAGGCACATCTGAGACGAGCTGACCAGAAGTGCACAATGTGATCAAGGTGGTAGAAACTGACTGTCCTGGGCACTTGCTCACTATGCTCCCGATGAACATTGAGCAGATACCCAGGTCCACGTGTGGCTAAACTCTACAACGGCAATACAACCGATTCGTTTGGAGTTGTGGATGTGCATTGATTTCATCGTTCAGCATTCTTTGGAATTATGGACGTGTGTTTATTTCATCGTTCATCATTCGTTTAGAGTTGTGGGTGTATATTTATCTCATCGTTCAGCAATCCGTTTGTAGATATGGATGTGTATTTATTTCATCGTTCAGCATTAGTTTGAAGTTGTGGATGTATATTTATTTTATCATGGGAGTAGAAGGTGCCCTAATTTTTTGTTATTACTGTTTACCGTTCCATGCCTCATTTAAGGTTTCCGTTTATTTCAGTCAAATCAAGGTTCCCTGTAATTTGTCACTGTTTGTCCGTGTACTTACCTGGCTTTATTCAAGATCGAAAAGGAAGTGTCAGTCTTGAATAAATCTTAATTTGCATTTGTTCATTCTTCCAGTTGTAGTTGCCGTGTAGATGTGTCCCATACAGGCAAGACTGGAGCATCCTTTTTGAGGGATGTTTCCGTGTTAGCTCTGTGTGCTTTGTGCAGTCATGTCTGCTAGGCGATCCGTGTCGTAGGCATCATTCGTTCGGAGTTATGGGCGTGTAGTTATTCATCATAGGTACAAGAGTTACCCTAATTATTTGTTATTTGATAAAACTGAAGCGGAGATGGCAGAGCCAGTGGCTTGGCCTGGGCAGCCGATAACGTTCCGTGCAGGCACCGAGGACCTTGAACTTCAGAGATACAAAGTTGTGGCCGTAACAGTTTCTTGCAGTGGATGGCGGTTTGCATTTGTTGATCTTAGGACAACCCTCCAACGCTTCTCATAGCCTGGCACAGTCAATGCTAGGAAGGTTACTAAAGGTCTGACCAGCGCAGTCAATGCTAGGAAGGTTACTAAAGGTCTGACCAGCGCAGTCAATGCTAGGAAGGTTACTAAAGGTCTGACCAGCGCAGTCAATGCTAGGAAGTTTACTAAAGGTCTGACCAGCGCAGTCAATGCTAGGAAGGTTACTAAAGGTCTGACCAGCGCAGTCATTGCTAGGAAGGTTACTAAAGGTCTGACCAGCGCAGTCAATGCTAGGAAAGTTTACTAAAGGTCTGACCAGCGCAGTCAATGCTAGGAAGGTTACTAAAGGTCTGACCAGCGCAGTCAATGCTAGGAAGTTTACTAAAGGTCTGACCAGCGCAGTCAATGCTAGGAAGGTTACTATAGGTCTGACCACCGCAGTCAATGCTAGGAAGGTTACTAAAGGTCTGACCAGCGCAGTCAATGCTATGAAGGTTACTGAAGGTCTGACCAGCGCAGTCAATGCTTGGAAAGATACTACAGGTCTGACCAGCGCGTTGAGCTAATGCGTAGGTCAGACATCTGTCAAATCGTAGCCACGAGACCCTGTTCTTAAATTCTCTCTCTCATCTTAGTCATTAATCCATGTACCTATTGCCTTTAAATCATGCGCACTGTGGTCTTGAAACTTAGCGAATGTGGTGTAGCGTCTATGGACTCATCCGCGCACAGTGACACCTCCTGAATGAAACTGAAATAAAACCACAGTCTGGCGGTGGTGGCGAATCGTGAATGGCTGTTGGATCTGGATTTATCTAAAGTCAACCCTGGGTCACTGGGTCATTGAATTAGCTCTTGCTCTTTCATGACTGTGTGGAAGTGGGGGTGGGGAGGGGGGGGGGGGGGGGGGGAGGATTTTGATATTGATGGAGGCAGTTAGTACAGGTTTTGTGTCAGTTGTTGGAGGGAGGATTTGATATTGATGGAGGCAGTTAGTACAGATTTTGTGTCAGTTGTTGACTCGAATTTTCTCACAGTGTTGTGCATTGACTTGACTATTAAAAGACGATATTCCAAACTGCATTGCCTTGACTGCCAAAGGACAATATTCCAAAATGTATTGCCCTGACTGCCAAAGGGCAATGTTCTAAGCTGTATTGCCTTGACAGTAAAAGGGCAATATTCCAGATTGTATTGCTTTTACCGACAAAGGACAATATTCCAAGTTGAATTGCATTTACCGTCAAAGGACAATATTTCAAACTGTATTGCCTTGACCGTCAAAGGACAATATTCCAAAATGTATTGCCTTGACCGTCAAAGGACAATATTGCCCAAACTGCATTGCCTTGACTGTCAAAGGACAATATTCCAAACTGCATTGCCTTGACCGTCAAAGGACAATATTCCAAACTGCATTGCCTTGACCGTCAAAGGACAACCAGACCTTGGACTGAATGGTTCCCGTGTAATCATCTTCTTTCCTTTGAGACAGCCCACTAACTTCAAGTTGGTCAACGGTTGCCACGATCAGAAGATACAACGTCCACTTGCTTCTACAGTTTAACGATCCGGTCGATCCCCTTGACTCCTTCAATTTCAAGTTCTTGACAGTCTGTCTGCAGCATACATTCAAGCTCTTGAACATACCCAGAGTTTTCAGTGAAGTCAAATTGGCTTCCACCCGATGAATTATCATGCCACATGTTTTCTACGATGAAGGGCCTTTCGCTAGATGTTCTTGCTGGCAACAACTGAATTTGGAACATTCTGTGATGAAGGGCCTTTAGCTAGATGTTCTTGCTGCCAACAACTGAATTTGGAACATTCTGTGATGAAGGGCCTTTAACTAGATGTTCTTGCTGGCAATAACTGAATTTGGAACATTCTGTCTTCCCCAGCTTTCTTTTCCGTCGTCGTTGTCCGCCTGCTTGTTGACCAGAGATGGTGGAACCTCGTATCCTCCTCCAGCCAACAGCAGATGGGGGGGACGACATACTGGCCATTGGCACTCTTTGAGGTGTGGACTCATTATTCCATCATTAAAAATAGAGAAATCGTATCACATTGGAAAAAATTTCTCTGTATTCACAGCAGAGCTAATTGCTATTATTATGGCACTGAACTATCTTCTTTACTTTTCCATATACGATATTTCAAATATTATTTTGTGTCGATTCAAAGTCTGTCTTACAAGCTTTACAATATTCTCATACAAGAGTGAGAGGAGAAATGATATCTGAGATATATCATTTAATTCATTTTTTTTGTCTTTACGTGGTTCTTCTATTGACTTTTGTTGGATTCCATCACATTGTGGTTTAGCGGCAAATGAAAGGGTTGATCGGTTAGCCAAAAAAAATAGTGCAGCTAATAAAAAGAGCTTTACAAAAATAAATATTCCTTTATCCTTGTATGAAATTATAGTCTTTTAGGTAAAGCATCATGGGATTCGGTGATACGAAGACAGAAAGAGTGTTCAAACATAATAAAGGACAACAAGGGAAAATTCTTTAAGAATCTTGTAAAATATAAAACGGGACACAATCTCCATCAGGAGCGGATTTTGAAGAGTCTGATCTTTAGACTCAGACTTGATGCATACAAAACAAAATACTGTAAAAATGTCACTTGCATTTGTGGCCAAAATATTACACTATTTCATGTCATCTTTCTTTGCAGAAATACTAAAAAATATTTACCCACTTGGCTATTAAGTTTGAACCCATCAATTGCGAATTTCTGGGACATTTTTGGGAACGAAGCGAAGGCTATAGAAGCTGTTAGGGCAATTGTTAAGAGTCCAGTTGGACATTTACTTTGATTCTCGAGTTACTTGTTGGATTTATTTTATTATTATTTCAATGTTTAAAAATGTTTTGTTTTTTTGAAAAAAATGTTCAGATATGAATCCAGGCTAAAGTAGTTTACAGTTATGCTGGTAGATTAGAATGGGGTTAAAGTGATGGTCACTTATTGGTATCTCATTAATTAAATAGACTCTGCATGCAAAAATTAGCATACTACACTACCTCCATACTCCATACGCTTTTAATAACATTTTAAAAATAACACACACATTTATGCCCCCCCCCCATCCCCCCCCCCCCCCCCCCCCCACACACCACACCCACCCACACACACACACACACACACACACACACACACACCGGCCTGTTTTACATTTTTTGTTTGTCTCTTATTTTTGTCTAAGATCACTGTAAAGTGGATAGACATTAAATTAAAGAACGAACGAACACACACACACACACACACACACACACACACACACACACACACACACACCACCACCACCACCACCACCACCACCACCACCACCACCACCACCACCACCACCACCACCACCACCCAAGGCATCCTAAATTCTGTTGGTAAATCCCTTTTCCTTGCGTGCTCATTGGTGTAAATATGACAGCAGTTTAACTCAATGCAGACGCAACTTTCTGCCACAACCGTGACACGATGAGACGCACTATTTTCGGTATTTTTACAAAAAAAAAAAAAAAAAAAACAGACAGAACCAAACCGAATACAACAATACATATTATGTTTTTGAAAACTTCAAATCATGTTCTTTTAGAAAAAAAAATACAGTCCTGTGTCCAGTACACACTTCACTCGCCACTGGTTTGAAAAGTGTTGCCAAACAGCTATCAGCAAAAACTTTTTTCTCCACGAAGGCATGGATGAAAAATGAATATGATCGTAACAGTAGTCAACACAATGTGTAGTAAACACATGAAAACAATGTATCTTTCACACACACACACACACACACACACACACCACACACACACACACACACACACACACACGCACACACACACATACACATACGCAGCTGTGTGCATGGTCTAGACCTCACACAGAGAGCTGTTGTCATATATTTGAAAGAAAAATGCTAAAATTTCATCATCATTTGGTCTGTGCAACTCACCATCGTCACTCATATCCTCTCTGTCCGATTCGGCAAGTTCGGAAAACAGTTCGGAAAAGTTCGACAAGTTCGGAAAACAGTTTCAGTTCTTCATTTGATCGTTCTTCCATTATTCTTTCAATTGCTTCTTGAAATAACATGTTTCTGTTCGCTACCACTCGCTGACGCGTCGGTGCCGACAACATGATGAACACGGGCAGCCAGAGTTATCTCCAGCTATCCCATAATATGAGCGAAAAAGTAGAATTAAACGCGAGATATACATCAAGGGAGAGTACCACCTAATAGAGGAAATCCTCAGCTTTCTGTAGATACCAAGATTGTCTCCCCTTAGACCGCACAGCTACATGTCAAAATTCGAGTAAATCGTCGATCACCTGGCGGACGACGCGTCATCGCCAAGCACTCAACCCGTCGCCCACAAGCTGATCGACGAGCCGGCAATGAGTCGTACAGGAACATGGATGTCGCCATTGCACTC
The DNA here is from genome assembly GCA_016801955.1 of Conus betulinus. NCBI lineage: Eukaryota > Metazoa > Mollusca > Gastropoda > Neogastropoda > Conidae > Conus > Conus betulinus. Next base: position 28,629 of record JADBJO010012258.1, read on the forward strand.
ATTCCCACACATTTGATAAATAAGGGGAGCATGTTGATTTCTCTTCATTATGTTATGTGAAAGTTGGGAAAAAAAAGTGTTGGCTTATACTGGAATGTAAGCCATGGTGTATTGAACACGTCAGGCAAATGGTACTGCCATAAAACTCTGTAAATATGCAGGAGCAGTCTCTCCCTTTACTGAACACAATTCTTGCCTCGGTGTGAGCACCTTAGCGTCCTGCAGGTTTGGTTCAGTACATTATCTATCTATCTATCTATCTATCTATCTATCTATCTATCTATCTATCTATCTATCTATCTATCTATCTGTCTGTCTGTCTGTCTGTCTGCTCGTCTATTTATTTACCTCTGTCTGTCTGTCTGTCTGTCTGTCTGTCTGTCTGTCTGTCCTCTCTCTCTCTCTCTCTCTCTCTCTCTCTCTCTCTCTCTCTCTCTCTCTCTCTCTCTCTCTCTCTCTCTTCTGGGCAATGGCCTTAAATGAATACATTGTCTTGAGTCTTGAGTCTCTCTCTTTCAACTGTCTTCTTCCGTTTTTTGTTCAGTTCAGAAACTAGTGTTTTAACTGCCAAATGCTATATGCGGTTTCATAGACTTCAGCAAAGCATCTGCTACGTCAACTAGAATTAAACTGTTGACCAAATGAAAAAGTAAAGGTTCACGAAACAAAGCTTAAGAACTATATACAATGTGTAAAATTTGCTTAAAGTCCATTCTAGTTTTGAGCTGACAGTGTTATTTGTGCTCCCTATATGTATATACCTAGGAGAAATATGCAGTCCTGTTTTATTTAATCTTCTGATTAGGAAGCTCGCAGATTAAAACACCGGAAGTTTGAAGATATCGTTTCCAGCTGATACCAGGTCTTGCCAAATTTTTTTTTCTCGCGGTGTATGCAGATGATATGCCTCTGATACCATCTGATGTTTACAAAACCAAAAAAAATACTTTATGTAAGGTAGACGAGGAATGGAAATTAACCCGGAGAAATCAAACACATTTTTGTTTGCAAACAGCACGTATGCTACTGCATGTCAGCAAAGGTATTATGGGTGGTCATGGACTCAAACTGGTTAATGTTTGCGCGTACCTTAGAAATTGTTACCCGTTTTTGCTCGTCCTCGCAAGCTCTGAAGAAAATTAATTGTGCCAAAAAGAGAGGTGTGCGTGTTTTGTTTTGTTTTTTTCATGATACTCTCTTGCCATCAGGTAAAAAAACAAATCCTTCAATGTGATATGCAGGATCCAGCGTAGGCGCAGGTTTGGTTGTTGGGTAGAGGAACACTAATAATGATTTGACAGCCATTGAGAGGAGAGATGAACGGAAACCCAAGCTTGAACAAAAATTATTTTTTGTCTCGACCCAAGTCTTTATAATCATTTCCCCCTCTTTCTTTTTGTTCGTAGCTCTTGCAGTGATCCCTTTCTCTGGTCTTTGTCAGGTCACTGTGGAGGTTGATGCGGGATCTGATGGACTGGGACTGGGACGCTGTCGAAGACGGCCATGGAAGGCTGGGGCATGCTCTCCTAGGGAGCTCAGGCTAGCTTCTTCTTCCAGGACATTAGTCGCCTCTCGTACCGGTATGACGTCACTTTCCTTAAGATCGGTCAACTGTTGTCAACACAACAGGACGTGTGTTATTAATCAAGTTGTCAGTGATGTCGACACCAATCGAGTGTGCAACAGCTCTGACAACTTGGTTTTTATCCTCGTCATTTGAATCTGGAATCTTGGTCAGTAGAAAGCAGTGGCAGCAGAGGCAATGTTCCCGATCATCAACGTTGTCTCCGAGAGCAGCTTTAAAAAAAAAAAATCTTCAGTAGCTAGGTGTTCTTGAAAGTGACTCTCTCTCTCTCTCTCTCTCTCTCTCTCTCTCTCTCTCTCTCTCTCTCTCTCTCTCTCTCTCTCTCTCCCCGTAAGTCACAGAGCCACAATTTTGGAAATAATTTATATCTTTAGCACGCATGAAAACAGATATAATGGCAATTCTTTCTGTACATAATTATGTTTCATCATGATGGGTACAGGGTCATTTATATACTCATAACCACGTAAAATTTTTCAAATTCGATTATTTTCCTGGATAGAAAATTCGCGTTTATAACAGTGGCACTAATCTCCGTCTTAGAGGGAACTCTCATCCTGAACACGTTTTCCCTCCGAGTTTTTGGAATGAGTAGAAAGTACAATAAGCTACAATCACTATATGCTAAGCACATACTTATGACACATGCCTATATTAAAACAACACCCGAAACCACCACTACCACGATCTATTACACCTTTACAAATTTTCCATTCAAACAGGTCATTGTGTTTGTAAGCAACTTCAAAACCTTCATAACAGATGGCACCACAGTGGACTAAGCTCGAAGATTGCACGTGCAAATCGTGAATGTCAGCACTAATACGAGCAAAATGCACACCGGCACGTTTCCTTCAAATTCAAGGTTCGTCACCAACAGATCGTTGAATAAACAATACTTAACACTGCCAACATGTTGCCATGCAAATAGAAACAGCTGAATTAAATACATCTGCGGAACAGAATAAAAACAGCAGTTCAACCTCATATTTCACTTGGGAAACAGCATTGAGTTGTCAGCTGGCACCAATTGTGACCCACATTTTTGTCGTCAGATCGATCAGAAAGAGAGTGGATATGCATGACTGCAGCTGATTCTGAAATATAGGTGTACAGACAGGCAGACAGACGGACAGACAGGGTGGACATGTAGTCATGAATTAATTAGTATCACGTAGACACCTTATGTTGCCTTGCCATACCTCTCTTTCTTTACACGGAATGGGGTGACAGGTTGACGTATCAAGTATCCCCGTCCTCACTCGTTTGCGTGTTGGTTCATGTACGGACAAAGAAGCTGATAAAGTGGGTTGATCGCTGAACTGGCTCACCTGTCTGTTTGCACATGCATTTCGTAGTTTTAAGTCGAGTAGCCGGGTGTCACTCTGCTGACAGTTCGTGACCAGTGTTGTGTGTTTGTCATTCGTCATTCTCATTTCTGTGGGGACTGTGTAATCAGGACTTTGATCGTAGCTGTGGCGGTGGACTTTGGCTCCTCCTTTGTGCCAACGTTTGGGTTGGCTTCGTCTCGATACCGGTCAGCTCTAGTGAGGGTGGTCCATGCTGGGTTAAATGCTTTTGACCACCAGCCCTGGGGCTTTTTCTTTCTTTCTTCGTAAGCTTCGTTCTGGTGTCCGTATCTGGGACGGCCCAGATGCAGCTTGTCGTTGTGGACATTGTTTTGAAAAAAATTCATCAATCATCTGAGAGCACGAAGACTCATCCCTCCACTCCCCCAACATGTTGATATGCCCATTCGTTCATGGGATGTCTGGTTATATGTCCTCTTGCCAACCGCTATGTGGCTGACCCTGGGACATCATCAGTGACGTTTTGAGGGTGGTCCGCTATGACCGACCCTGCCAGGTCCTGTGAATATCACCGGTGTGTGTGCGTCGTTGAGGAGTGTGCAGGATGACCTCGTCATCATCTGTCGGCTCTGCAAGACTTGTACAGCTTCCCAGTGAGCTCTGTGTTGGTGAGGAGTATGCAGGGCAACCCGTCATTGTATGTCAGCTCAGCAGGAGTTGCACTGCTCCCGAGTCGTCGAGGAGTGCGCAAGGTAAGGTTTACCCATTATCATTCTATCAGCGTTGCAGGATTTGCACAGCTTCTCAATGCACTGTGCACTGTCGAGGAGTGCGCAGGGTAACATCCCCTGTCATCGACTGCCATCTCTGCGGAGCTTACACAGCTTCCCAATGAGTTGTGCATGGTCGAGGAGTGCGCAGGGTCATCCTCATTAACCGCCAGCTCCGCAGGACTCTTTGGTGAGCCGTCGTTATTG
>JADBJO010012258.1:50000-52500 GCA_016801955.1 Conus betulinus
TAGCGATTGACACAAACAAAAGAAACAAAATAACAAAAGAAAACAAACAGACAAACAGATGGACAGACACACAAGCAGACAGACAGACAAACAGACAGACAAATAACCAAACAGACAAACAAACAAACGGACAAGCAAAAAGGGTAAAAAAAAAAAAAAAATAGACAAACAAACGAACGGATAGACAGACAAAGAAACAGACGGGACAAAACGAAGAAACACACAAAACAAACAATCAAAAAGACAGGCAAAAAAAAAAAAAATAAAATAACAAAATAAGAAAGCAAGCAAACAAACCAAAGAGACAGACAAACAAAACAAACAAACTTCGCTGTTGCCCTCTAAGCACTGGCAATGCAATCCTCCCGCAGATGACACCACACTGTAGGTGACATCCAACAAGCCAACGATCTGTTGCCCTCTAAGCACTGCCAATGCCATCCTCCCGCTGATGATACCACACTGTAGGTGGCATCACAACAAGCCAACAATCTGTTGCCCTCTGACCCCGGACAATCCCATCCTCCGGCAGATGATACAACAATGTAGGTGACATCACAGCAGGACCTGCCCTGTTGGGTGACAGGTGTGGATGACAGCGCTGGCCATTGTTCAATTCTAGTTTTGTCGGAGAGAGAGAGAGAGAGGAGAGAGAGAGAGAGAGAGAGAGAGAGAGAGAGAGAGAGAGAGAGGAGAGAGAGAGGACAGACAGACAGACAGACACAAAGAAAGAGAGTCAGAGAGAGGGAAAAGGGGCAGCAGAGACAGACAGACAGACAGACAAAGAGAGAGAGAGAGAGAGAGGGAGAGAGAGAGAGAGAGAGAGAGAGAGAGAGAGAGACACAAAGAAAGACAGACAGAGACACAGAGACAGAGAGAACAGGCAAAGAGAGAGAGAGAGAGAGAGAGGGAGTGAATGACAGAGAGAGACAGAGGGAGCCAGACCGAGAGACAGAGAGAAAGACAGAGAGAGAGAGAGAGAGAGAGAGAGAGAGAGAGAGAGAGAGAGAGAGAAGAAGAAGAAGAAGAAGAAGAAGAAGAACAACAACAACACAACAACAAGTAGAAAGAACCAAAAGTGAACCAAAAGGATAGATATAACAAAGACTGAAAGCGGCGTGACCTTCGATATCAACCTAAAAAAGAAACAAAGTGTGAGAGAGAGAGAGAGAGAAGAAGAGAGGAAGAGGTCAACTGATACATACCAAGTCACATCAACGTATGTAGTAAAGTTTCACGTTTCTTATGTCGTTGAAACTGTATTCCATTTCATCCCCCCCCCCCCCCCCCCTCCTTCTCTCTCTCTCTCTCTCTCTCTCTCTCTCTCTCTCTCTCTCTCTCTCTCTCTCTCTCATGCACAACGCAAACGTTTTGCACACACAAACACACACACACGCACACGCACACGCGCGCACACACACACACACACACACACACGCGCGCGCGCGCGCGCGCCTCTACAATCATGTAAAGTGACCTGAACTCGACAGACACATATGGGACGCAGGTGTACGTGTTATAGGACTCTAACTAGTGGATTGTTGTGTGTGTGTGTGTGTGTGTGTGTGTGTGTGTGTGTGCGTGCGCGCGCGCGCGCGTTTGCGCGTGTGTGTATGTGTGTGTGTGTATATGTGTGTGTGTGTGTGTGTGTGTGTGTGTGTGTGTGTGCGTGCGCGCGTGCGTGTGTGCGTGCGTATGTGTGTGTGTGTGTGTGTGTGACTGATAGTGCAGTGTGCAGTGGTTGTCAGTGATGTGACGACTGTCGTGACGAGCAGACATAGAAGGACGGAGGTAGGTATCCTGAAATACTTTGTTCCGTGTTCAGATTGTAACCTGCATGAAGGAGATGTTAGGACATTGTAGTATTAGTAACAGTGTTGCAGTAGTAGTATTGTGGTTCTATTAGTATTGTAGTACTTTTGCTATTGTAGTAGTAGTAGTGGTAGTAGTAGTAGTAGTAGTAGTAGTAGTAGCACTAGTAGTGACGGTAGTGGTAGCAACAGCATTCTAGTTGTAGCAGTAGGTATTGCTATTGATGGGTGTTATTGGAAAAGTTTTTGTTCTTCCTTTTCTTCATCAACATCATCTTCATCATCATCATCATCGTCATATGCATCATCATCATTATCTTCTTCTTCTTCTTCTTCTTCTTCTTCTTCTTCTTCTCGTTGTTGTTGTGTGGTGGTTGGTGGTGGTGGTGTGGTGGTGGTGGTGGTGGTGGTGGTGGTCTTCTTCTTCTTCTTCTTCTTCTTCTCTCAGACTGTTCCCTGCACCGAAAACTCTGCCTATGCCGGGGTTTTAACCCTCAGTTTCAAAGTAAATTTGGAAAAAAAAATCCCAACTGTATTCCTCAGTTTTGACTTCGTATGCAGCCTCATGCGCAGAATGCAGGTCTTGATCTAGGAGTTGTGTCCGACTTCTCATATATATATATATATATATATATATATATATATATATATATATATATATATATATATATATATATATAATACCATTA
>JADBJO010012259.1:0-7500 GCA_016801955.1 Conus betulinus
ACCGTTGTAGCTGTTACTAATGGCTGCTGTGACGGCCTGTAACGTTTTTTCTTCGTTATGGAATATCTCAGAAAGTACTTGGCTGATCTTTGTGAAATTTAGCAGGTGTCTTCATTATGGGTCATGGATGATGCCTGATGTTTTACTTTACACCGTTGTAGCTGTTACTAACGGCTGTAATGGCCTGTAATGGTTTTTTTTCTTTATAGAATATCTCAGAAAGTACTTGGCTGATCTTTTTGAAAATTTGTAGGTATGCTCATTATGGGTCACGAACAATGCCCAGTGTTTTATCTACAGTTATAGTCATTACTAATGGCTGTAACGGCTTGTAAATGTTTTCTTTCTTCATGGAATACCTGAAAAAGTACTTGGCTGATCTTCGTGAAAATTAGCAGGTATCTTTATCATGGATCATGGATGATGCCAGATGTTTTAGTTTACCGTTATAGCCGTTACTAATGGCTATAACGATCCATAACGGTTTTCTTTTTTATGGAATATCTCAGAATTACGTGGCCGATGGGTTTTTTTTGTTTTTTTTTTTGTTTGTTTTTTTTTGTTTTAATGTGTAGGTATGTTCATTATGGGTCAAAGATGATGCCCAGTTTAAGTTTTTACCGGTATACCATTTACTAATGGCCCATAATGTTTTTCTTCTTGATTGAAAATCTCAGAAAGTGCTTGGCTGATCTGTCTTAAAATTTGTAAGTATAGTGCTTTTTTTTTTCTTTATTGGCAGGTATGTTCATTATGGATGACGCATGATGCCCGATGTTTTAGTTTACCTCGTTATAAAATCGTTACTAATGGCTGTAATGGCCTGTAACGGTTTTTCTTTTTTATGGCATATCTCAGAAAGTACTTGGCCATCTTTCTGAAAATCTGTAGCTATGTTCATTATGGGTTACGGATGATGACCGATGTTGTAGTTTATCCCACTATAGCCATTACTAATGGCTGTTACGGCCTGTAACAGTTGAAAAATTTGTTTTTAATAGAATATCTCAGAAAGTGCGAAGCCGATCTTTCTGAAAATTTGTAGGTGTGCTTGGTATGGGTTACGAAGAAATGCCCGATGTTTTACTTTACTTTTGTGACCGTTACTAACAGCTGTGATGCCTGTAACGATTTTTTCTTCTCCATCGAATATCTGAGACAGTACTTGACCGATCGTTGTGAAATTATATTAGCAGGCGTGTTCATTATGTGTCACGGATGATGCCACATGTTTTAGTTTACCGTTATACCCGCTACAAACCGCTGTAATGGCCTGTAACGGTTTTCTTTTTCATGGAATATCTCAAAAAGTACTTGGTCAATCTTTCTGACAATTAGCAGGTATGTTTACTATGGATTACGGATGATGCGCGATGTTTTAGTTTACTGTTATATCCGTTACTAACGGCTATAACGGCTCCTAACGGTTTTTCTTCTTCATGGAGTATCTCAGGAAGCATGTGGTTGATATTTCTGAAAATGTGTAGGTATGTTCATTATGGTTCACGGATGATGCCCGATGTTAAGTTTAGTTTAAGTTTAGTGCTTGGCCGATCTTTCTTAAAATTTGTAAGTATGTCTACAATAGGTCACAGATGATGGCTGATGTTTACCAGAATAGCTATTACTAATGGTTACACCAGCCCAAGATGGTTTTTCTTCTTTATGGAATATATCACTCCCAGAACTCTTATAGAACAGGGGGAGTACTTTAGAATTGGAATGAAGAAATGCTGTTTGTGTGTGTCTGTCTGTCCGTCCGTCCGGATATATGTATTAATGCGGGGAAAAAAAAATACTAAAAAAGAAAAAAAAAAAAGTTACTCCGACAAACTGGTAAGTCTGTAAAGAAAAAAAAAAAAAAAATTCGGAGAACACGTTTCTCCTTGCTATGAAATCTTGAGGTAGAGAGAGCGAATCCAGGTTGTGTCTGACAAGACGGCTTCAGACAACAAGTATTCTATGTGTGTGTGTGTGTGTGTGTGTGTGTGTGTGTGTGTGTGTGTGTGTGTGTGTGCACGCGCGCATGCGCGCGCTCGTGGTTGTGTGTGTGTGTGTGTGTGTGTGTGTGTGTGTGTGTGTGTGTGTCTGCGTGGGTGCCTGCATGCGTGCGTGCGTGTGTGCTTGCGTGCATGCGCGTGCGTGCGTGCGTGCGTGCGTGTGTGTGTTGGAGAAAAACTGCACGTTAAACTTAGAGAAGCAGAATTCTTTACCATACTGTGCAAACTATCTTTTCACTCTCATTGGTATTAAGCAATTTTCAAGTATTGAATTCAATTCACCAGATTTTGGAAACGTCTTTGCAAGTGAAACTTAAATACGAACTGAATTCACCTCCTGCGCCAGGTGTCTGTTTAATGATAATATCACATGACATAGCCACTGGACAAATCAAATGTATATAGAATTGGTGAAAGGAACGTGTGGTAGCTATTTCAGAAGAAATATAACTTTTGTTTCGTTTTCACGAGTTTGTGATTTTAGATATATGATTTATGCGAGGGAAGAGATGGTCATGGCTTTCGTTTTAGAAGAAGAGAAGAAAAAGAAAAGAAAAGAAAAGAAAACCTTATATCTTAAAAAAAAAATCTAGCTAGCTAGCTATCTACATAATATATGTTTGCATCGTGCAGATCATAGATCACTTAGGGTGCTCTCAAAGGAAAAGCAATTAGACAAGTGTGTCTGGATTGCATGAAACGGTTTTAATATTTATGTGTATATTTGTCAACGTTTCTCATTCTAATTGTCGTTCTGGAATGTTGTCTTTTTTCCCTTGAATTGTGGTTGTTCAAACGTTATTGTGGAAGGTTTCAATCGCCTCCTTATTGCGTTTGCATGTACTAAATGATATGTGCGTGTAAGGTATCATAATTGTTTTGAAAAACAAGTACTAACTAGTGTACCTACGCCGTTCTCTATTCTCCCTTTTCTAGCATTAAAAAAAAAAAAAACTCATTTATACTTACGCTCCCATTAGTTTCAGATAGTCCTCTTGATTATTGTTTACGTGATTACGAAAAAAAGGATCAATAAACGTATGCGGCCAGTAAGTGAGACCAGAGAAAGTAGGAAGTGAGGAGGTTCACTTTGCCATCAGTTGATGCAACACAGCGCATGGGCCTCTGTGGAAATGACGCCGCCACCACCATTACACAAAGTCCCCATCCCCAGTGCTGCCTCCGTCCTGATCCCATGCCCCTTTCACTGCAGAGTACGAGTCATCCTGCCGAAGAAAAATAGCTGGACAGAATGGTGGTGCTTCGCGCTTAGATCTCCCCCTCCACCCCCACTCCCCCTCCCACCTCACCACCGCCATCTTCTGTGCCAACTCAGTGGCATTGCACCCACGGCGCTTATTCCGACCCTCTGTCGACAGCCACAGCCCAGCCCGACCCGCCGCACTCCCCAGCGCCGGCAATCCACAGGGAGCAATCAATGTCAAGCCATCAAGATGCCAACCCACCAGAGGAGACACCGCACTACTGCCGAGTCACTTTAGTGGTGTTCAGTGGTGTCTGTTCTGATCCAATATACGAGGGACACCACCTGCTAAGCCCCCTACTGACGACTATAATTGCTTAGTTGCAGAGCCAGCGTGAGTGAGCTCTTCTTCCAGAGGGTGTCACCTCGTCCACCCAACGACAGCCCCCATGGACTTGTCGATAACGGCGACACCTACGGAATCACACCAAGGCCACAGACGTGGAGAGGACATCGAAACTAATGTCAGCATGAGAGTAGGACATGAAGCGCCACGGATTTGATACTTTTTTTTTTTTTTAATGCAGATGGATGAGAATGAGAATGATGAAAATGATGCTACCTACTTCCACTCTGGACTGAGACTGTAGGACAGGGTGGTACTCTACGCTCACGTTCATAATATATCCCGGAGTCAACTAAGCCCGAGAAAAAACAGGAACCTGCAGTGCTGGTCAGGACATTTGAGCAACACTGTGAGAGACGCATTCATCGAGTGGGTGAAACTCGACTGTGTGGTCCCTATCTTTCCCGTTGAGCCCGCAACAATCTCAACTCTGGATAGGAGCCGGTAGGGGCAGAAAAATTCCACGAACCCACGACATCCCTGCCAAGAGTCCTCGACGCCAACCGCTTTGCCATGGAGGATGGTACTATGAAAATGCTAGTCGGTGTCTGGTCGAAAGAATATCAATTTCTTAGAACTCTCGAAATGCTCTGATTATAGACCATCGGGTCTTCTTGAGAGAGAGAGAGAGAGAGAGAGAGAGAGAGAGAGAGAGAGAGAGAGAGAGAGAGAGAGAGAGAGAGAGAGAGAGAGAGACAGACAGACAGACAGACAGACAGACAGACAGAGACAGACAAACAGACAGACACAGACACACTGAGAGAGGGGTGGGGAGAGAGAAAAAAGAGTGAGAGAGAGAGGGAGGGTGTCACACACTGCGTTCGCACGCTCTCTGTCATGAACTCAACATGCTAACTCCATGCACACGCATTTACTCTATTCACTCAGAGGAACACTAACAGACCAAGCTTTGCTTTTAAACGCTCCCTATCTTTATAATGATTATCAAAATCAAAATGAATACATACATAAATCCAATCAATATTTTATGACATTCCAATCACGTCTTTCCCAAAGTAATATATCACGGCCAAATTCTTTCTTCTTTTCCACTTTCATTCTTTTACACTATGACTCCAGTCAATACTAAATGTTCCTGGGTAAGACAGTCTTCTTCCAGACAGTTCAGAGGAGGCTGCTGCTCAAGGCTCGGACGCTGAGGTGTTCTGAAAGAAACCACAGGCCCTGTAATTAATACTTAGAAGAATTCTTTTCTCTTACCCTTCTCTCTTTTTTCCCTTTGCTTCCATACACAAAATCCATGTATACAAGAATGGATACTCAAATCATCTTGTTTCTCCAAGCTGCATCTACCTACATCTGGGGTTAAAATGTGAAATTTTCTCAAGAAAATTAATATTGCTTTTATATGTCTTTTCATTTCAATTCTTTTCACTGCACGCGATTTTCCATAAATCCATAAAGACATTACGAATTATTCACAAATTAATATTATCATTACAAATATGTCAGTTACATTTACCTGACGTTTATTCAATTTTCTCTTCCTTTTAAAGAAATCGTGCATTCCCAACTGATACTCACCTCTATTGAACAAGCACTAAGTTACTGCCCTAGCAGACGTCTGCCTGCAATTACACCTCCAACCACTCACAGGTCACAGGACATCCGCTGACCTCTCACGGGCCACAGGACCCCAAAGTCAAACCCCCCAAGGGTTGTTCTGCCTAACAGGCAATACTATGAGTGGACGCAAAAAGGGAGTCAAAGTCTCTTAACCCCGCGAGGATTAACAAGAAGAATTCGGCATCTGCTCTTGTCCAAGCCATCACCAGGTGATTCAAAAGTAAGCTTCACTCATATTCAACTCTCAGCGTCGTAGCCAATCCAAATCGAGTGCACTTACGTGCTAACACACCATAATTTGATTTTTTTGTCACACAGCTTTACAAACAGCGTGGTCCTACACCACAAGTGCAAATATTAACTAAACCATTTATACATATTTTATTAACATCATCACATCAAAATGCATGTTCCAATCCCGTTCATGACACACATCGAATCACTAGTCATGACACAGAGAGAGAGAGAGAGAGGAGAGAGAGAGAGAGAGAGAGAGAGAGAGAGAGAGAGAGAGAGAGAGAGAGAGAGAGAGAGAGAGAGAGAGAGAGAGAGAGACTATGTGATAAATTTTGCGTGTGTGTCCATGCATGCATGTGAGTGCGTGTGTGTGTGTGTGTGTGTGTGTGTGTGTGTGTGTGTGTGTGTGTGTGTGTGTGTGTGTGTGTGTGTGTGTGTTCGTGTGTGTGTGTGTGTGTGTTCAGAGTAGTTGAACGACACATCCAAGGTTCACTCTATCAGTCGGACTACCAAGGCACTAGCATGGCTGTGCAATCAGCGACCTGGGGTGGAAGGTAAGGTAAGAAACATCATATCAGCAAATAGTATGCTGATCATTGGGTCACAAAAATAAACGCAAAAAGTAAAGAAAGGATCACAGATACAAGCAGTGATCCATGGAAAGAAATGCATCAAACAATTGAAGCAATAAACTCTGGTCAATGGTAAGGACAAGTAAAAGGAAAAAAAAAGTTTTGTTTGCTTGTTGTTTTTGTTTGTTTGTTTGTTTGTTTGTTTAGAATGGAACAACATAACACATATCAAGCAGGATGAAACTTGAGATGACAAGAGAAAAAGAGGGATAACTAAAAATCGGACTTAATAGGACACAGGTTGGGGGTGGGGGGGGGGTGGGTGGTTGAGAGACTTAAAAGAAAAGTGCAGGGGGGCTTTGGGGAATTTGAGCACGCGCGTGTGTGTAGAGGCCTGCTTGTTCATGTGAGGGTACATCAGTGCATGCATATTTACAAGAATGGACAGAGAACACAGAGTGGATTAGGGACAGGAGAAAATTTGTTGGGGGGGGGGGATGCGTGTTGAAGATCGAAAGGTTACACGGGAGTAGATTAATGCATGTGTAAATTGAGGGCGTTGGAGGAGGGGAGTAAGCAGAGGTATGATGAATGTGGGAAAGAGCTGAGGCAAAGAAGGGATAAGGGAGCTGCAGGGATGAAAGAAGTAGAACCACACAGAAGTGTGTCACCTCCAGTGTTTCTCGACCAGCCGATGAAGAACGGGAAGGTGGGTAAGCAATGCTTTTGGTGGAAATCATTCTTTGCTTTGAAGTCCCTCTTGTGTGGTGGAGCAAGATCTTTCAATCAGCCAGGATTTCATACTGTTTCGCCAAAGTCATGCTGGCATCATTTGCCAAACTGCAGCCACTTTGGCATCAGAAAACAAGTACTTGGAACTGTTCAGATATGGTCAAGTAATATCCTTCTGTTGAAAGTTCATGGATTTTGAAAAGTGCTTCCTTGGTCTATCCGAAAAAAGAGACTTACTTGTTTATAAATTTACAGGGTCTACTTAATTTGTTTGTATGTGTGTGTGTGTGTGTGTGTGTGTGTGTGTGTGTGTGTGTGTGTGTGTGTGTGTGTGTGTGTGTGCGTGCGTACGTGTGTGTGTGCGTACGAGCATGCGCGCGCGTGCGTGTGTGTGTGTGTTAGAGAGAGAGAGAGAGAGAGAGAGAGAGAGAGAGAGAGAGAGAGAGAGAGAGAGAAAGGTGAACACTGAACATTTTTAATGTCATTAGCTATACAGCCTTGATAACATGGGGGATGCAAAGCAAAAAGTAAAGAACATAAGCAGTAAATACACAAAAACAAAAACAAAACAAAACAAAAAAAAGACATGAAGTAAAAACAATGCTACTATCCCAACATCCGTGAAAGCATTCACACACGAAAAGCAATAATGAATGCAAAACTCTACCATCCATCTACAACTATATTAAATGAATGCGTCATCAGTAGCTTAAATTTTCGTTGAAAAAAGTTTATATTCCCTTCATATTTTTTCAGCTAAAT
>JADBJO010012259.1:20622-35622 GCA_016801955.1 Conus betulinus
GAAAATCGCTCTCACACAGCTAAAGTTTTTGTTTGTGTCTTGAGCCGAAATATGCTTAAAAAGAGAGTGAAAGAAAGAAAGCAAAAACAAAATGGGCTTTGGAAGCTATTTCTTATTCACCAAGAATTTATTTCGCTAGACAAATCTTTCTCGTGGGTGGAAGAACTGCTGCAAACAAATGGCTCCGACCCCATAACTTCAACGAAAAACTTGTTAAACCTGAGCTTCATCAACATGTACTTTAGTTTTCGTGTTTTTTTTTTCTTTTTTTTTTTATTCATACTTCACGTGGATGATCGGGTCCCTCACTCATTGGGACAACACTAGTGGGAGGTGGGAACCTCCAAAAAGGCACCCTCACCCTTCCCCCACCGGCCCGCCGATAGGACTGTATGAAATGTGAAATACTGTACACATACACACTCTTCCATTGAAAATATAACACTGGGCCCAGCAAAGAGCAGAGTAGGAAAGATCTTTAATTCCTATGTAGAAACAACGCCCAACGCTCAGGCTCAAATGACTACAGAAATGTTTAGTGAAAAGCATATGGATTTGCCTGCACGCCATGACACGTATTTTCCATCATTTCACCTTTGAACGCTCCGTGATATCGAATATGTTCGGGGTGATGTTTTTCATCATGGAATTCGATATATGACCCTTTGTCCGTCTTCCGCCTATTCATATCAAAATATGGCATGCCTGAATTAAAACCTGTTTCCTATCGTTTATACCAATGTGCCAACTAAGAGCGCTTCAAGATGGACCAGCACATAATCCTGATCAGTAAAGAAAGGGGTGGGGTGGAAAAGATTGGTAGGGCAGAGGTGAAGATCGGGATATAGTGAAGGGGTAGGGGGGGGGGGGGGGGGGGGGGGGGGGGAGTGGAACACGCGAGTGACCCATGTAAAACGGACGACGGGACTCGCAATTTTTTGGCCTCTTTTCTATTTCTGTCCTGGTGTAAGTCCTTACATGGCGTCTGTGGTCTGGTGGGTTTGGGTGACGTAGTTTTCGATGAGCCTTGGTGGCATACTTTTAGATGAGCTTTGGTAACATAAACAAAAGCAATAGTCCTCCAAAGGGAAGAAGAACTATACACAAGATCACAATGCCACTCTTCTAATTTTCGGCCACGAGGCCTCTTTCAAGAGAAGAAACAAAAACAGTGCAACTACGTAATGTCCCATCTTTAGCAACTGGTCAGAGCTCTGACCAGTTGCTAAAGATGGACATTACGTAGTTGCATTGTTTTGTTTTTTGTCTCTTGATTAAGGCCACGTGGCCGAAAATTAGAAGAGTTGCATTGTGATCTTTGGTAACATAGTTTTTGATCAGCTTTGGTGACGTAGTTTTCGATCAGCTTTGGTGACATAGTTTTTGATCAGCTTTGGTGACGTAGTTTTCGATCAGCTTTGGTGACATAGTTTTCGATAGATTTGCTGACAATTTTCCATGAGTTTCGGTGATGTGGTTTTTGGTGTGCCCTGGTGACACATCATTTGATGAGCTTTGGTGAGATCGTCTTCGATGACCTTTGGTTTATATCATTTGATGTGAGCTTCAGTGACACCATTTTTATGGGCTTGGAGACATCGTTTGGTCTAAAACCGTCAAAAGAATGTCAGTAAGAGACGTTTAGGGTTACAACTAGGTTCTGGGGACCAATCTGTATTTTTGGAAATCTGCTATGTTGGACCAGCTGTTTTTGTTTCGTTTTGTTCTTCTTTCTTTCTTTTCTTTCTCTCTCTTTCTTTCTTTCTTTCTTTCTTTTCTTCTTTTCTTTTTTCTTTTTGCCATCTATTATCTACTTCGGGTCCACCTTAGTGATCTTTCAGTGCGACTTGCATTGAAAGAGAAGAAGATTCATGAATCTGAAGCCCTCGGTGCTGTTCTTTAGACTTGCATGCCTCCATATACCGACTTTACGAACTATGGTTGCAACAGCCCACTTCAGTCGCACATTTTGTTAAGTAGACTGCAAAGATTTGTCTTAAGTCAAAAAGGTCATAGCGGTTTCTACTTAATATAAGATGTGAACTGAGTACGGCTTTCTCCAAGTTGCAAAGTGAGACGACTACAGGCGGAAACCCAGACAAATCTTAAATAAAATGTTAGCGAACCGCCAAGAGAAACGTGGACAAACGAGTCACAAGACCTGTGACTCGTTTGTCCACGTTTCTCCTGGCGGTTCGCTAACATTTGTTTAAGATTCACTCTGCCAGTTAACCTTTCAGCAAAAATCCTCCTGGGAATGTTGTGACAGGGTGGAGACTGTCTTGGTGTCCATAAGAGTTTACACGAACAACGAAACGCGGTAAGAGACTTCATTTCTAAACTGCATACCACGTTAGAACCATGTGTGGATTTAGTCCTGAGTCCGTTGTAAAAGGCTGACATTTTTTCTAAGCTGTAGCAGAGAAACAAACACGATAATTCATAGCTGAAAAAAGTCCTTTTCTTCTCGTGTAATTCTCCATAAAGGCACAACTCAGAAGTTGACACTGGTCTCTATCCCTGGTCAAATCAAGTTATTTGAACGGCTGGGCAGAGGGGGTCTCATTTGTATCCATGAAGGGACAACTTATCCCTACTTGTTGCTGGGTAAATAAAACGAGATTTTCTCACTTTCAGTTAGTGGCGATTCTTCGGCTAGGAGACTACACTTCTGTGGCGATTTCACGTATACAGATTCACGTGTTTTATGCGCGTTGTCTTTTAATTCATTTCCCCACGGCTTCATGTCATTTTGGTATCTATCAATGCGCGATTGGTTATGACTGAGAGAGAGAGAGAGAGAGAGAGAGAGAGAGAGAGAGAGAGAGAGAGAGAGAGAGAGAGAAAGAGACAGACAGACAGACAGACAGAGAGGAGGGGGGGGGGTGGGGGGGGGGGGGGGGGGGGAGACGTGTTTGACTGAATTTTTAGAAGGGCCGATTTGTCTCATTACATAAAACCTCACCAGTGCTAACAGCCATCGCAAATCACAAAATGAATCGTCAATAACTGTGCCGCACATTGTCGGAATACGCTTGAGCTCAGATATAAACAGATGAATTAATAAATAAATAAATTTCAATGTTCTGTCATTCGAAACATCTAATGCATTCACATGATTGAGATGAATGACATCAGTTTCAGACAAATCCGCTAAAGGTGTGATGGACAAGGCCAGAAGGGTGAAAGCTTTCACCACCTCCAGCTGTACTTTTACCGTCACCTACGGAATGCCAGTGACACGCGCGTGACACCAAACTGTTCTGAAGAGACTGATGGCAATTCCAGAAATGAATCTGAGTCTCTCCGAAACCAGCTGCTTTAACCAGTGAGAACATAGACAGCTTCCAGCGGACACAAACGCCGTTAGTAAGTCAGTCTGGTCTGCTGGTGGGGTCTTTCAATGACACTGAGATCGGTCATGGCTGTCTGGTGCTGCTGCAGAAGTTTTGGCCCCAGCAGCAGCCCTGACACCACCATCAACAAACAGGTCTTGAGCGCCAGTGTGTGTATATACATGTCTTTGACACATGTATACACGTATGTGTACACGCACATGTTTTACACGTGTCCCATTTTGTTCTCAGTCGTTTTCTTCTCAATTAATTTTGTTCATTCAACTCACATACTTTCTTTTCTTTCTTACTTTTAAGCAGGCATTAGTAGGAAGAAACTCTAGGAAGAACTTGACAGCAGGTCTTCAGACCCCCCCCCCCCCCCCCCCCCCCCCCCCCCCCCCCCCCCCCCCCCCCCCATCCCCCCCTCAGACATGTGTTTCAGCCCTAAACTCCGTACACACTCTAAGGGGGCCGGGTGGCATTCAGGTCATGACTCCCAGATGCCCTTCTACTGAAAAAAAAAAAGAAAGAAAAACCCTAAAAGATTGAGAGAGATAAACATATAGATGAGTAAAACGTGACAGGAAGATCGGCCACATATCGTTTTTTGCCGGATCAAGGCAAGTAGGATTGCGTAAGTTTATTGTTTATTGTGAGTCAAGCAAATGAAACTATGTAAAAGCAGAAACGAATACAGCCTTTGAGGAAACGGGGGCACTGTGGATAGTTCTTTGTTTACTTATTTTCGTTTAAAAAAAAACGGTAGAGAAGGGAAACACCAAAGTAAAGTTGCAAAAGTCAGTTTGAATCATTCAATGATAGAGGCGTGTTTTTGGTGCAATTTTAACAAAGTTTCTTTCTAAAAACTCAGTTCCCAAAGACCCAAGCTGTGCCGCTGCAGTGTTAGCTTTGGCAATATCTCAGTGCAGTTTGGCTCAGTGGTCTTCACTTTGTATGCTTAAGTAATCAGTTCTCTGTTTGAACACGAATCATTCTTCACCAAAAGATTAGTAGGTTAGACCAAAAAAAAGCATACACATCTATTCAGATGACTTGCCTCTCACAAATGTAACAGAAACAATTAAAAAAAGAAGAAGATAAGAGAACAACACACACACACACACACACACACACACACACACACACACACACACACACACACACACACACCGAACACAACACACACACACCCCTCACCCAATCAATTGTAAATCATTTATTTAAAACAAAAACGTAATGCAAGATGGCAACAGTTTCAAAAACTCTCTCTGTAGTTATTATTGATGCATGAAATAAGGGTGGAATGTAGTAGACTTGAACTTGAGATCCACGCGCCCCCTCGGGTCGGCGCAGGCAGCCACATGCATTCTTTGGCACCGGACCGGTGGGAGGGTGATGGATTAAACGAGTCAACTATGGGACGGAAAAAAAAAAAAAAACGTCCCAAGTTACATAGTTTGGGCAAATGCTTTGCTGTCATATCTCTCTTTTTTTTTCTTTATTGATAGTTTACATTTTTAGAGTGAGATTGACCGATTCTTTTATCATTTTATGGATTGATTTAATATTTTGTCAGAACTGGTGGCTAATTCCTATTATTCAGCTATTATGTCGAATTTACGATAGATAGATAGATAGATAGATAGAGAGAGAGAGAGATCGAGAGATAGATTAATTGATTGATTGATTGATTGAGAGAGAGAGAGAGAGAGAGAGAGAGGAGAGAGAGAGAGAGAGAGAGACAGACAGACAGACAGACAGACAGACAGACAGACAGACAGACAGACAGACGGACAGATAGATCGATAGATAGATCGCACAACTGCTGAGACTTTCTTTCCTTATCATAATCAGTCTACGAGACCGCCTGTGCAGCTACATTTCTGCAGAGAGACAAGTAACTGTAAAAAAATGGAGTCTGTGTTAACATCACCAGCGCAGTAAGACTGCCCCGAAGGCTGACACAACACCGGATCAGGTGGCAAATACAAATAAAAAAGGAACGTATGCAGAAAAAGAACAGATACCCTGGAGAACAACATCCTCAGTACTCTTAGTTCTCAATGAAGTCAAGAGAGTCTGGACGAAAAGGGAAAAAATCTGTCTCATGCGTACACTCAAGGCTTTTAAAAATTATTCTTTCCTTGAACATTCTACGGTTCTACACTGTGTTGCATATAGTTCATTTAAAGATATAAATCCGTAGTGAATTCCTGACCTAGGTTTACTGGTCCTTAGGGGAGATCGCCTCTTCAATCAGGTCAGCGGACAGTTAGCACATGGCAGCATAGCCTGCCTTCCTCCGTTGTCAGACGTTTCCAAGAGGAACTGATGTATCGGAGGACCAGCTTCCCTGTCAACAAGTAGATGCCTATCAACTGAGCCACTAGGAACATATAACTGGATCTCAGACAAAACGAGCAAAAGGTCTAATAGATATGACTTCTTTAGAGAATGAGAGTGAGGACAAGAATAAAAGAGAGTGAGGGGGAGCTTGAGATAAGGAGAGAAGATGGGGTGGAAGAGGGTAGGGAAGAGGTAAGATCGTGAAACTATTCGCGAGAATATTGATTTTCTAGTCAAAAGGCGTTTTCTCCTTTTTTTTAAAAAAATTAAACCATTACTCAACGTTGTAGTCCGTTTTCCTTTTGATAAAGAAGTATTTCTCTGCCGATATCATATCCCGAAGTTCTCAGTGGGTGATTGCATCTCTTAGGAGATCCAAGGAAAGGTTTGTTCTGCACAATTCTTAGCCGCTGACAATGCTTGGGTTATTGAACAGCAGAGCTGACCACTCAGACTGTTCCATCTTTTGATCTCCCTTGCATCCTTAAATGGATCCTCAAGCATAGGCTCAAAGATTGTCCCTTACATTTTATACTGTTTGCGTAATGTTTTTAGTTTTCAAACAACTTTTTTCCTCTCCACACTTTTCGTTTTGTTTAATTCTACTACCTTTCGCTGGCTGCTTTGGGGGTTCTGTTGGATTCTTTTTCGAACCCTTTTCGGGAGCAGGCGATACATATACATCTGCCATCGAGAGGGATTGCGATAGTTTCCTCATGCAGCTAGTGAAGGGTTTTCATATTTATGATATACATTTCCCGGTTTACTTCATCTTCAATTTTTTTTTTTCCTCTCAATTTCTAATCTTTGCCAAGTCATTTACTGTAATAATGGAAGAATTGTTAACCTGCACTTGTTTTTCCCCCACTACATAATTGTTCAGCATTATATATATATATATATATAAGTCCTTTGAGGAAGACCCAAAGAGGTCGAAATATTAGGAAATAATCAACGAGATTATTGTTGAGTTCTTTGTTTGGATGTTATATATATATATGTGTGTGTGTATGTGTAACCATGTGGCGCACTTTTGTGTATATTGGAAAATGTGTATATAGTACAAATACGGAAATCATTTAGGTAGATGCACGTAAACCTACCTCCTTCTTGCTGGGTAATGTGAAAATATACGTGCCAGTCTATGGACGTGTTTAGGCAAGCACTCTTGGGACGTTGTTTTTACAGTGAGTGATCGAGTCCGTAAAATGTTTGAACAGAAGTAGGGTGCTGCACTGGTCAATATTGGCATGCCAATGATGGTTCACAAGTAACCCGAAGATGGAACATGTTTTGCGGTCTATTCTCAAGCAAGAGTTGACACAGGAATGCTATCTCTTGAAGGGAGATGCATTATTCGCAGTTTCATTACAAGGCAGGCTTGAAACTCGTATCTAAATTGTAACCAACGAACTCAACTCCCTTGTCTCCGCCCTTGTCATTCGACAGCAGTCCACTGAGAACACCGTCATCGAGGGGATACCCTGACAGTGCAAAATATATGGCAATGAGGAAGCTGCCCGACTGGCAGAGGGAGGACAGCAGCCACAACTGGAGCAGGAAGTGTCCTTGGAAGAAGCATTATCAAGAAGAAGCAGAAAAGAGGACGGGTTTGGCATCGTCACAAAATCACTGAGCAGTCGACTGCAGAATGAGCAGATACAGATACAGACAGATTATTTCCCCACCAATTTGTTTTAAAAACACAAGAAGAGGACAA
The DNA here is from genome assembly GCA_016801955.1 of Conus betulinus. NCBI lineage: Eukaryota > Metazoa > Mollusca > Gastropoda > Neogastropoda > Conidae > Conus > Conus betulinus. The sequence goes on from JADBJO010012259.1 coordinate 28,027, forward strand.
AATAAGGGGGAGGAAGAGGGGAGGGTGAGAGGGTTCTTTCATATGTGGGGACATATATGACAAACATTTCCCTAAACAGCACAGGAAAGGCAATGACTTGATGAAATTATGTTCAATCGTTCAAAGAAAACAAGAGCTAGGGGGAAACGCAATAATCCCAAACTGAAATCACCAGTGAGATCGACGTGAAGATTGTTTACATCGTTCTAAACTGAGTGCTCAAGTTTTGACCATATAGACTGTAAGACATGACAAGGCTTCAAGATGGCACCTGGAGAACTACCTCTCACAGGAGCAGATCGCAAGATTCGTTCTGAAACTGTCTACTGATCAGCTGTTGGTATCGTGAAGACCAAAAGCCACACACAACCACATAAGAGCGTACCTTGGGAACTCGAGTTGCTTAGTGTTTTTAGGACCAGGCACAGAGAACACATGTAGGATCTTTGGTCCTGAAAAACAGGGTGCGGTAAAGCGCACTGCTCATGGCCACGCCAATGCAACACCCGGATCATAGCTACCTCACACCACGATCAGTGCTGAACTACCGGTCACAGTACCTTTGTAACGGGTATTGGAGAGATGTCTGTTGCTCACTCACCCTTTAAAAAAGAACGACTTTGTATCAGTAGTACACACATATCGATGTAAGTTTACTTCAACTCAGCTACATGACAGGAAATCGTGAGTATCACATCCGCAATAATGTGTGATATCATCTTTTCAACCCGTCACATGCACATTACATGTGTCGGCATTCTCTAAACTGTTGTTGTTGTTGTCCTTCTTCTTCTTCTTCTTCTTCTTCTTCTTCTTCTTCTTCTTCTCATTCTCATGATGTTGTTTTGTTCTTGTCTTCTTTGTTCTTCTTCTCATCATCATGATTATAATTATCGTTCTTGTTGTTGTTCTTCTTGTTTGTTCTTCTTCTTACTAATATTATCATTATTACTATCATCATCATCATCATTATCAAAGTATATTTAACATTTTTGTTTCTATGGATCGTGTCCCAATTTCTCACTCTGACTGTTAAAAACTGGTAAATTTGCATAAATGCAGGGACGTATTTTATTGTCTAACACTGACGAGAAATGTTCACTTAAATGTCTTCAGTAGCCTTACTTCACTACAATTAAGTTACAAACAAACAGACATGCAAAATGGCTGTCTAGAATTAGAATGAATGTTCCGATTCCTCCTTTTAATCGATCTTTAACGATGAAGCTTTTTTTTTTCAAACAATTGTAAATCCAAAGGTCTAAAGAATGCATTGTCATGAAAATGGCGAGTGTGTGCGCATGTCCCTTTTTCCCTATTAAAAATTTCATCTGGTAAACGTGCATGAGCCAGATAAAGAAGACTGTGTTTCAAACTATACCTAGAGAAATCATTGAGTTATAATGATAACAATATCGTTGCTGTAAGGGACTGGGAAGATGGTAATGACCCCAATTTAGACTGCTGCTATCACGTATTAAAGATTCTAATCGAGAAGAAGAAACAGTGATAAAGATGACCTAAGAAATTAAACTTGCAACTGTATGGAAACAAGACAATTCCGAAGATAGGGGATTTATCGGGGAAACGATGATTTCACTGAAAAAAGACGATTAAATTTGTTTTTAACGACATCATTTTTCTTTTTAATTTGAAAATAACAACGTTGGGCCGGATTATCGCCCACCTCATTCAGTGTTCGCACGATTTCTGAAATCAAGGAAAAGTTTAAAGGTGTTTTTTTTCTGTTGTTTTTTTTTTTTTTAATCCAGTGTGTTCCTACTAAAAAGGTAAGCAATATGCTGAGGACAGTGATCAAATCTTCGACGTAATACAAGAAATCTGCCAGTGTAAGATCAGCCAGTACGATGGGAGGTACCTGATTATTCATAGGGGCTGCGTGCGTTTTCATCAGTCTCTTGATGTAAGTAGAAAAAAGCATGAAGGATAGGTTGACGGGCAGAACTCTTCAGCGGCACCTCGCCCCTCCCTTCCATCCTTAGACAAATGTTTTTGGCTCTGAACTCCTCACTTTCTGAGGTCACGACACCAAGATGCCCTTATGCTGTCAATTTTATTTTTCTGGCGCTGCCGGGATTCGAATCTACACATCTTGGATGTTTGGTATCTCAAGGCTATCCCTATTTAACAGATGTCTTATCCACAGAGATACAGGGCACTTGATCTACATTGAACAATTTGATTTCAAGGTGAGGTGAGTGCAGGCGGAAATGGATACAAACTTAAAAGGAGATTTTACTCTTCCGCTGAACGAAAGACACAAACAAATCACAAGACGAAACAGGACGTGTTTTGACCTCTTAGGTCTTCTTCAGGCAAGACAAACCTCATTCTAGACAATGGAAACGAAGAAAGAACCATCACTTATCTCCTTAAAATGGGCTGAAAATGGATGGGAAATGTCGATGTGGAATTGTTGGTCACTTTCCTTCGGCGGAACAGTGAATCTTCTTTTTAAAGTTGGAGAAAAATATAAAACTTATGAAGTTCAATTACATTCCAACTCGGAGATATCTTAAATTCTCTTCAGCTGCCTCCGTCATTGCCTTCAGAGTTCTGGTTCTGGTTCCTACCAAAACTAGAGAGTTGTTTAATGAAGTCATACATTGATGCTCTTACAACGCCTCTTGCTCCGACCTCTATGTCGAGATCTTCTTCTTCCTCGTTCGCCATCCCGTTAGATGAGCAGCCCGGATGAAGGCTGCCGTCCGTCGCAGTTCCTCCAGGGTGCCGTACAGCTTGGCTTCCACTGCTGTCGGTGTTGGCCAGTACTTTCGCCTGGATGCTGCATACGTCGTACAGACTTGAAGGATGTGGTCGGTTGTCATTGGTCCCTGACCACAAGGGCACTCTCCACTCTGTCCAGTTCCCAATTTTGTGTGCATATGGTGGAGCAGGCGATTGTGTCCAATCCTCAGGCGGAAGGTCTTGACCTGTTCCCGTCGTCCTAGCAAATGGTATGTGTCTTCTGTGTTGTATTTAGGATGCAGGAGGCGCCATTTCATTCCTTGCTGTGCCTAGATGATTGTCATTTCATCGTATGACACCAGGTTGTTGGCTTGCTCCTTCTGTGCACCGTCTTTTGCCAGAATATCGCTTTTTTTCGTTGCCTCTGATGCCACAGTGTGCTGGTACCCATTGTATCACCACTTTCTCCACTCTGGCACTCAGGGCAACCAGGGCTGAAGTGAGATGGTTCTGTTCTTTGCAGCGGGAGTTCTTCAGGCTTGGAGCACGGAGCAAGCGTCAGAGAACACCACCACCTGCCCTGTTGTTCTTGTGGAGTTCTGCAAGACTGTTGTGGCTGCCTCACAGAGGGGCTTCTCGCTCAGCTCGGAAGTTGGTGGAGTATTTTCCTGTTGGAATTGCAATTTCTTCATCTCCGTGTTTGTATCGGAGGAATATTCCAGCTCCACCATCCCTCGTTGCTTCTGTGGCAGAGCCATCTGTAAAGACATGGGCCCAGCCTTCCGGGGGTACTGGTTGCAGATGTACTCCATGGCCAGGGCCTTCCTTTGCGTGCCTGACTGTGATCCTCTCTTCTCTCCACTCCGGGAATGCTGGTGACGACTGTTGGGAACACCTGCCTCTTCCAAGATGGGTGGGTGACATTTGCCAGGATAGGCTTTGCTTCGCGTTCCATCAAGATTGGGGTTTGTCTTTCAAGGCATCTTGACTGGTGGATGAAGCTGCCTCTTTTCAACCGGCTCTTGGTGGGTCTACTCATTCTGTTGTTCATTGTGTGGTTTTTCAAGGCGTTTTGAACTTTGCTGCCTGGATGAGGATCTTTGTGTCCCTTCAATCCTTCAATGACTGTAGCTCAGTGGTCTCCTCCATCTTCAGGATTGGGTGGATCTCATGGCTCCAGTTATGACACGCTGAGCGTGGTTCTGTATCTTGTTGAGATGGTCGAGGCTAAACTTTGCAGCTGATGCCCATGCTGATGTCCTGTACTCAACTAGAGGTCTGACTCTCCCTGTATAGAGTCTCTTCAGGATACGTTCGTCAGCCCCCCCCCCCCCCCCCCCCCAGTCCGTCCCGCAAGTTTCCTCATGATCGCCAGTCTCAACTTGGCCCTGCTACAGCATCTGGCGATCTGCTGTTTCCAAGTGAGCCTGCGGTCAAAGGTCACTCCCAGGTAGGTAGGTGTGGGTTCCTCTGCAAGCCTTTGGTTGTTCAATGTCAACTTTGCCTCTTGCTTCTTACTGGATAGGCAAAAGACTGTGTAGATTGTTTTGCTTGAGTTGACAGAGACAAGCCATTCCTTGGTCCAGTCGCTGATCTTGTTGAGCGCAGTCTGGAGGCGTACCTGTGCTGTAGTGGTGTACTCTTCAGAGCAAAAAAGTACAAGGTCATCTGAGTAGATCGCTCCTCTGACCCCTCTTGGCAGTTTCTCTGACGATGTCATCTATGAAGATGAGGAACAGCGTTGGTGAAAGGACTTCTCCTTGTGTTACTCCCTATCTCAGCACCTTCTTCTTGCTTTTCTGGCCCTGAATCTTGACTCGGGCTAGGCGGTTGTGTAGGTACTGGCTGATCCAGGTGTACACCCTCCCAGACACACCACATCGCCGTAGTTTGAGCCCAAGTCCGTCCTTCCAGACTTTGTCGAACGGCTTCTCCATGTCAATCCAGACAGCAAGCGTGTTTTTCTTTTCTTGGAAAGCATCCTCAATGCTTTGCCATGTCCATGTCGAGATAAACAATATACAAGTAGGGTCAGTCTTGTTCCCATAAGAAAACCTAACTCAGGGTTACTTTTATTCAAGACTGGCACAGCTTTTTAAACTTGAATCGAGTCAGACAAATACAAAGACGAACATTCTGATAGTGGGGGAAAAAATCACAGTCGAACAATCGGATAGTGGGGGAAAAACAAGCGCAGGCCAATTTTTCCCCCACTATTAGATTGGTCGTCCTTGTATTTGTCTGACTTTGTTCAAGTTTAAAAGGCTGTGCCAGTCTTGAATAAAAGTTACCCTGAGTTAGGTTTTCTTATGGGAGCAACAGTTACCCCACTTGTTTATTGTTATTGTTTACTGTTGCCTGCCTCATTTCATGTTCAATCTCTGTGTCGAGGATTTTGGCTGGAAAACCCTACGCTACAAAAACAACAAAGAAACAAAAAAAACTCTCTTCTTTGTCTTGACGACTTAGATAACTAGTGCGGGTCACTTTGTAGGGCATGGTTTTTATATTTTGTCAACTACTTTAACAAATTGTCCTGTGTTTTCAAATCGTCATCCGTTTACGTGTTTATTATTGGTTTATTCTCTGAAAAAGGTTTCATTTCATCTGATTTAGTTATTTCTTAGAAATTTTCTTTTATACTTTTTGTTCAGTTTACATACTATATCATTAACTTATAGCCCATAGTTAAATTTAGACTTTATGTCTTTGGAATAAATAATCAGACATTTTTGTTACGATTGGGTAACTTTGCCTGTATGCAAAGGTATATACATGTACTCTGTTTCAATATATATATTACATGTACACATTTGCATATGCGTTGGGTATTGACGAGAATGAATGTGCGTATTCTGTGCGCAAGTTTGAATGCATGCATAGGCCTATTTGTGTATGCACACACACACACACACACACACACACACACACACACACACACACACACACACACACACACACACCACACACACACACAGATCCCCCCCTTTTTCTTATCCTTTTGTAACCTTTGCCGAGTCATTAATGTAATGATTGAGGAATTGTTAGCCTGCAGTTGTTTTCACCACCACTAAATTGCTCATATGAGAGAGAGAGAGAGAGAGAGAGAGAGAGAGAGAGAGAGAGGGGGGGGGAGGGAGAGACAGACAGACAGACAGACAGAGACAGATATACAGACAGGCAGAAACAGACATACAGAGAGACACAGAGAGAATATTTTCACAGAGAGAGAGAGAGAGAGAGAGAGAGAGAGAGAGAGAGAGAGAGAGAGAGAGAGAGATAGAAAACACACACACACACACACACAGAGACGCACAATAATCAAAAACACTGTTTTCAAACAAACTGATACGATTGAAAGTGAAAGTCATGTTATTTGAAATAATCTCGGAGGAGGCGGAAGCAGAGCTTTTTTTTTCACATGAATGGCAAGCGATGCTTCTAATCTCTCATTACATTAGAGAGTATTTCAACTCTTTGGAAATGTACTGTTCGCTACATCTGTCAAATAATCCTAAGCCTGACTAGCCTATTGATCGTTTATGAAATCAGATATTCGAGAATTATGGCGAAGCGCAGTAAACAATGAAATCAGCATGTGAATTTTAATATCAAGTTCCAGTGCTATGAGTATTATAACTAACCATGGAAAGTTCCAAACGGAGTGACTGAGGGCGGAAAAACGAAGCAAAATTTGGAAAGAGAGGGGGTTAGTTACCGCAAAGGACATAGACAAACAAGGTATAGGACAAGACACAATGTATTTCGACCTCTTGGGTCTTCTTCAGACAAGAGCAAGTAACAAAAACAGAGAACGAGAAACCACTTATCTGGTCATGTCGGTGCAAATCAGTAGAAGTGAAGTAGACTTTAAAAAAATAATCTGTTTAATACCCAGTCATATGTCAAACTGATACCTGATAGCGAATGGATAGCGTATCCATTTAATCTAGGTTCATGAAAAATTATGCCACCATTAGGCATGTATGGGGCTTGCATTTTTAAAACTTTCCTGAGCGTGTTTTACTCTGGTTTATTTCAGATGCATTTTTATCCGTTTGCTCCAACATGACCAGATAAAGTGGTTTCTCGTTCTCTGTGTTTTGTTACTTGTTTTTGTTTGAAGACCCCAAGAGGTTGAAATGCATTGTGTCTTGTCCTGTACCTTGTTTGTCTATGTCCTTGGCGGTAACTAACCCCTTCTCTTTCTAAAAATCAATCATGGAAAATTGTGAAAACAGATTTTAGATCAACTGGAACCTTTGTGTTTTGTTTTGTTTGTTTGTTTGTTGTTGTTTGTTTCGACTTCTAGGTAGGCCCGAAAATTCTCAAACGTTTATGAAATTATAATGTTTGTCGTCTGTCCTGACGTCAAGAAAATTACGTCACAAGAACAATACTTCTAAACAAGTGAAGTAGACTTTAAAAAATTCATCTGTTTAATACCCAGTCATATGTCAAACTGATAACTGATAGCGAATGGATAGCTTATCCATTGGATCTAGGCTCATGAAAAATTATGCTATCATTAGGCATGTATGGGGCTTGCATTTTTTTAAACTTTCCTGAGCGTGTTTTACTCTGGTTTATTTCAGATGCATTTCCGGGTGCAAACAATCACTTCAATAGGTCTCACGCCTCTTCTCTTCCTGGTGGGAGTTCCAGGCAACATCCTCAGTGCCGCTGTGTTTTACAGACTGGGGCTGAGGGAGAGGATCAACTTCTGCATCGTCTGTCTGGCCCTTGTGGACCTTGCGGTCATCACGGTCATTTTATGTACGTTTGCAGAGGGTGAATATCGCTTTTACATTGGCTGGTCCAACTTCTTCATCAAGTATTTTCCGGGTGAGTAGATGCTCTCTCTCTCTCTCTCTCTCTCTCTCTCTC